>JANAVB010034418.1:6929177-6934177 GCA_029216955.1 Iris pallida | reverse complement strand
TACTCCTGAGGCTCTGGGTATACACTGCTCCTCGCTCTCTTGGTACTAGGCTCTCCTCTTAAATGCATAAAGTCCCACAACAGTTGGATACTGAGACTCTACTCTCTCATAAGCTCAGCCTGAAGTCTCTGTACCTCTCACACATCCTAAAGAAGTCTGTAAATCTGAGCCCCATCAAAAATGGCATGGGGTACCACTCCAGGAGGCAAAGGGAGGCCCTCAGTTTCTGGCTGAACTGCAGCCCTCTCCTAAAGGATAGAAGATGGAGGAAAACTCTCCGATGAGGCTGTTAACACCTTATGAGCAATGGAAGGGGGAAGTACAATCTCGGTCTCATCCGGAACTGTAGCTGTGTACTGGGGACAGACTCTGGTCATGGGTGTCATACTGGAAAAGATAAGGATGTAATAAATTATCGAGCTGTAAGGCAGTCTATCATCCTATATGAAAACTGGTAATTATCAAAAACAATCGAGAATTAACTATATAGGGTTACTATTTCAAAGATTATCAAAATTGAAGGTTTAAAGCACAATTGGTAATAGCATTGAAATCCAATCACGATATATATAAAAGAAAATTTAGTCTCGACACGATCTAAGTTGATCAATCTCTAGGTAAATCAAGATTTAGGCAAGATGGGGAACAAGGCCATCGAAGTCTGAGCACGGGCATCCAAGGATGGAGATCTAGGTCACGATTAAATTTAATTTAATTGAGTACGACCCAGGATATTAATATGATAAGAAAAGATGACCAAAGTCGATTAGTCGTGATCAAGGGAGTTAGGATTCAATGATATTGAAAACTTTTAAAGGATAATTCAAAGATATGAAATAAGTCAATTTCCTCCTTTTGATAGGGAAAACAAAAGACAAGGTTTCATAGGGAAGTCAAGTTAATCATCTCTCTCTGATACCATCAAGCTTATCTAATTATCATTTGACAATCATATCTTTATCTCATAAGTCCAAATATGAAAATCAACCTTTATATGACTACCACCAAGAATTTATACCCTTTTGTTATAAAGATTGGACCTTGTCATGATCATCATAGGCTCAATTCCTAAATTCTAAAACATTACTCATGAAGCATACCATTTTATTTATTAGCACTCAATACTAACCACTTAATCATCTTTAAATCCAAATTCTTCCACCTTGTCTTAAATTAGATCTGAAACCTCTAAATCAAGTTTTATGAAATCTTTGAACTTGTTTAAATTACTCTTCTCGTGTTATTCAATCTAAAACTACTAGGTCTTACAAAAACTTATTCTCCATTATAAAATCAACCTTCATATTTCCTTCAACGTACACCTTCAAATATTATTCTCCTTAAATTTAAAATTTTCTCAAAAATCTCTATATTTTCTACAACTCAAAAATTCTTGTGTTCTTTCTGTTCTTAACCATTTTCTTGCAATATCTTATTCAATTTTATATTGCCATCGAATACAGTTAAAATCTCTTCTCCATTACTAAATCGCTAAATTTAACATCGTAGCCTTAAAGTGAAATGTCTCAAGAATCAATAACCAAAAATTATCCAAGTCCTCAAACTATGTCGACCCCGAATATCCTCGTCAGTTAGGAAATACATCTATGAATTATTTATATCCAAAATATTTCTCTATGTGTGATTGTTCCTCAATTGATAGTATAAATCTCTTGATTTCATTCTCACTTTTTACCACATCTCTATCTCAAAATTCTATATCAAAGACCAACATTTAGATTCCTACCAAAATTACCATATGTTAACAAATTACGTCCTTTTCGAGTAGATGATTTACATTACTTCCTCGACCTTTCCAAGGTAAAAAGGTATGGAGATTCATAGGTTTCAAAGTATAGATGACAGAAGTAGATACGGGATAGGTGATTGATGTAATTGGGACAGAGTTAACTAAGATAAGAAAAAAGTAATACAAGAAATAATGGCAAAAAAGAAATAATGATAAAATCTGTTTTTGCTCGTCTGTTCAAAAGGAATGAACCAATTTTAAGATATAATCTGATAACCATACACGTCTTCCTGAAATCATGTTGCTAGAATTTTGCCACGCCAGTAAGCATAGCTGCAATAAACAATAGAGTCCGTAACTAAAGTATACACCCTATAATCATGTTATTTAGAATTCTTACCACGCCAACCGGTATGGCTGCAAGAGAATCTAAATTCCATAACTAGGATAGTATATCTAAAATTAGACTTTACGTCCTTGTCATGCTAGCCAGTATGACTGCGATAAATTCTAACTCTACAAATAAAGTAGACATTTACCTTTCTCACTGTCCTTATCAAGTATGTTATCAGGTTATACCCTAAATTCCAAAAAAATAAAATAAAATAAAGATAAATATATATATATATATTTAAATACAAACTCAAAGTTAACAACTAATCATCAAGATTCAAAATTCAACAATGAATCTATCAAAATCAAATTCAATAACAAGGAGTAATTGGTAAATCAAATGAGTAATGGGTGAATCAAATTAAGGAAAAAGATTTCAAATCGAAGTTAAAATAAGATTCTCAAGAGTCATCCCAGGAATCTCTCAAGGAATTCTAACAGTGATTGAGTATCTACTCATTCTAACACTTTACTTCCTATACTCTATAGCAGGCTCGTAGTAGTACAACTAAGTTGCTGTACTATCACGACATCGCACTAAGGCAAATCTGGACCTGCAAGGGCTACCACTAAAAATGTGTCACGACCTGTACCCAGTATAAGGGCATGAGAAGTGGGTACGTCCAGCCTACACCGCAGTATCGACGGTAGAACATTGTCCTAGGTCGCAACATCTAACATAATGTGAATATGCTCCGAAAGGAGAATAATATATAGAGTATAACTGAATCACAATATCTAAGGTGGAATAGAAAATAAGATAATATCAACAGAGAGTCACAAATATGAATAATAAATCTTGGTGTAAACCACACCATAAATGATATCTCAATACAATCTCAAATGTCTCATAAAGCTAGATAATAAGATAAGTCTAGACTAAGCTAATGGCAAGTCCTCAGCGACTACTGGATCCTCCTGAGGGTCCAGGTCACCTGTGTCAACTAGGCCTATTCCATAGTAAGTATCGCAGCAATCCTCATCATCTGTAATATTTTCAACAGGTCCAGTCAGGACAGGAACGGATACATATCTCTCACACAGTTCATAACATGAAAGGAAAATATGAACAAGTTATCGAATAATATACATGAAACATTGTAAAAAATAGTAGAGAGACTATAAAAAGAAGAATATGATATAGTGGAAATAGATATACATGATATAGATAAGAAAACTGAACTAAATATGTGATTCAGAGCACATGTTTGGTAATGTAAACAGGCTTAGGTTATACATGACTTAAATCTAATTTGGAGTTGTACATGACAATGGTTTAGATCACATAACCAAATAAATACTCCCCCTGTCCCAATCAGTACATAAAAATCTTTCCAGGTTATGTTATTACACATAAAAGGTAGTGTTTCACATGGAGGATCAGTCCATATGAAACAACTGGTTTATACATGAAAGGCTCACATGATCATGAGTATACATGAATGTCACATGAGTATACATGAATAAATATGAATACAAAGAGTAGACGATGCACATGATAAAGTACATGAGCACAATACACCCGATGTATCCAAGGGGATAACATTGCATGAAAAGATCCACATAGTACTAATCCGTGTTAACATCGTGACAGCATCAAGTAAACTAGTCTATAACAATTGAATATGTCCAAACAAGTATGAAACGGTCAGAAAATGTACTCGCCTGGTAATCCAAGCTGCTGATGAGGAAGTGTAACTGAACTGGAGTGATAAAATCCTATTTAAAATAATCATAAGTCACAACATGGTCTAAAATATCATAAGAAAGGTCTACAATGCAATTCTACATAATTCTAGGTCCTTCTAGGTCAAAGTCAACCCTTGGTCAACTCTGGTCAAACCTGGTCAACTATAGGTCAACTAATCTATTTACTAATTTTAGGTCAAGCACAAGTTTCCAAGTCATTCTAAGTTTGTTTGAGTCAATTTGGATCAAGTTTGACCCAAAGTTGACTTTTGTCAACTTGGTCAACTTGTCGGTCGACTCGGCCATTCTAGACTCATTGGGTCAATCCTAAACTGACTCAATACTCCCTATGTTACATTCACAAGCAAACAATTACATATATATATATATTTTTTTTCATTCATTCAAGTAATATATATATATATATATATATATATATATATATATATATATATATATATATATTATATATATATATATTTATTTTTATTTTTAAGGAAAACAAACTTTTATTGAAACATAGGCGTAAAATGCCGAAGCCTATACAAGTAAGCGCGCGGAGGCGGCCAAAAACTGAAAACAAGAGGCGCGGAGTGCACACGCAACCCAACAAAAAAGGGGAGAAGAAGCGGCCTATGCCAGGGTCTCCCAGAACAAGTTGGAGACATGAGAGCAGCGCCTCCTCACTTTGAAGCATTGTCTGGTGACTTCTCTGAACAGCTGAGGAGGAGGAAGTTGGTGTCCTTAGTAACGGAACTTGTTCCTGTTCTTCCAAAGAACCCAGATGCCAGTGGCTGCTACGATCTGATGCCTGTGGAAACGGGACCAGGAGGCCAAGAGATCGTAGAAGCCCCCGGTCGGTTGATCCATACTAAGCCTCTGATGAAGTTCGTCCCAAGTGCTAGCGGCCAGCTCTCCCGAAAGAAGGACGTGCTCGGCGGATTCCAAATTGTGCTCCTCGCAGCAGTGGCATCTGGAGGCGAGGCTGAATCCCCAAGATCTGATGATGTCGTCCATCGAAATCTTGCGGCGAAGAGCACGCCAGATGAGGATGGACCATTTGATGGGGATGCAAGCCTGCCAGAACTTGGCGTATACCATGTTCGGCATCCCGCTGCCTCTGGCAATATGTCTGGCGAAAGCCAGACTGAATGTCCCGTTAGGGCTA
>JANAVB010034418.1:6811677-6924177 GCA_029216955.1 Iris pallida | reverse complement strand
CATGAAAGTTGTGCTTTCACATTTCTTTAAGTAGGCAAAAACAACACTAGAGATGTTATTTTGAAGGTATGGTCTCTTGAAGAAATGAGCCCACGACGTCCGCAATATGGAGGAGAGGAGATCATCATTTGTAGATGTTTTAATATGCTATATTTGCCCTCCTCCGTGTAGCTTCTTGAAGGTTCAACAGCCTTATTTGCTTGCTCAACAGTAAAACATGACCTCCTTCGACGAAAGTGTGGTGCTGCCAAGCTGACCAAGCTATGTGTTGCTGATGAGTAGCGGATTCTCCCTTCTTTTGGACATCAATGTAATCTTTTACTTCTTATCCAGATGAAGGGATGAAGAACCTTTTGTTTTGCTCATGAGATGTAGTCCTGTAAATGTAACTGATTTTGAATAGACAGAGTACATTCGCTCCATTCCCTGCTTGTGGTATCTGTGCTGTTTTGTATTAGAGAGCCAAAATACCGCATTTGTGTAAAGGGTATCCTACTGGGGGATCCCCCTCTCTCTTTTTTTGTTTGGACCTATTACCCTTTTGTGCATCCAGAAATGCAAGCAAATAGATTGGAATGATACTTTCGTGGACCTATTACCCTTTGGCACACCAGCGGTGTGGGTAATAGATTTGAAACAAAACCTAACAGTGGTAACAAGGCCATGATAGGTTTTGTGATCTTGACGTCGTGCCTTCTATCTCGAGTTTGGTACAGGCGTCAAGTTGGAAGACTATCGGTATCAGAGGTAATATGGACGTGACACGTGATAATCAAGAGTGGTTTGGTGGAATGGATTTTCTTGTCAAGTTTAGCTTTTCACCAGGTGTTCCTCCTCTCCAACTACCTTCACTAAAGATGAGGAGATGGTCCAGGAAGTTATCAAAGCTTTCTACTCTGTACTGAAGATGAAGCATCCCGGAGTCTTGAATAGGAACGCTGCCTTCGGCCCTGTGAAGGTTGTTATCGAATGTTAGATAGCGGCCCTCGAGAGCATAGCCGGCTATGAGGAGCGTGCCAACACTCTGAGGAAAGTTTTGAAAGACCTGGAGGGTCAAGTGGCCGGGTTCCGGGATGCCAAACAGCGGAGCCCGACGTCACTGTTCCGCGCAGAGGACGAGGCCTTGTTGATAGCTCTTATGGAGGAGAAGGCTACCTTCCAGGTAAGGAAGGATGCCCTGGCTCGGGAGATCGACGAGCTGGCTAACCAGTATGGCCAGTTCAACGCTGCGAGTGAGGCACGTGCTGCCTCGAAGAACAGGCTGGCTACGCAGATCACTGAGAAGCACAATCACATTGCGCAGATCAGGAACGAGATCGCCCAGTTGGAAGCTGACTTGAGGGCGGCATCATCTGAACAAGAGGATTATCTATCCCAGACTGCCATGATTGCCACTGCTTCTGCCCGTTTAGAAGAGCATCTGGCGAGGTTAGAGGGGGAGCATCAGAGTCTGATCCTCTTTGAAGATGAAGCCGCTCGCCAAGAAGCGACACGGCGCCGAGCTGCTGTGAAATCTGAAGCCGAGATTGTTGCTCTGAGGGACAGCATAAACCGCCTGTGTATCCCGTAGATTTTTGTAATCCTTTTCTTTTTCTTTTTATTTTTTTATTTTTTTGGCCGTCACGGCTCTTGTACCTTTTTTCGTCTTTTGATAGACGTTTGAGTACTGAATAAAGAATCTTTTTAGAAGTGAATGTGGTTTTGTGAAATATCGATGCTAGAGGTAATGTGGACGTAGCAGGGATATTTCTGATGGGTATTTCGCTGGGGAAATTTTATGTGGACCTATTATCCATTTTATATTCGAATGATTCAAATGTAGATAATAAGTTAAATAAAGCTGCTAGTAGAGGTATGGACGTAATAGCAGAGGATGTTCTATATCTGACCAGAGGTAATATGGACGTAGAAAGATATATAGCATTAGGAAGGAGTGGATAGTTCAGAGGTAGTGTGGACATGACTATCTTTGATGAATGCTTTGCTCAGAGGTTATGTGGACGTGGCAAAACATTTGATCATTCCGCTAGGAAAATAATTATCGAAAAATAATTCAGAGGTAATAGGGACGTGATTTGTTTTCGTCAAACTGAGTTTGGACGGAGTCAAAAAAGAAAATGATTCCACTGGGAAAATATTTAGAGGACCTATTATCCAGGGCGTATTCAAGACTCTTGAAATACGGATAATAGTTAGATAATTTTTTTGAATCATATAAGCATCGCACTGTACATTTACATGACTGAATATATGTGAACGAAAAGAGGTTACACATAGTATTTCTTCAAAAACTTGCCATTGATAGGCATCATGAGTAAGTCACCGTCAGGCTTGGTCAGCCGGTACGCACCGTTAGAATACATCGATTCTATGACGAAAGGACCTTCCCATTTATGCTGGAATTTCCATTTTGTTTTGTGCGTCATGACCATCGATGTTCTCACTGCTAGGACCATATCGTCGACTTGGAAGATCTTTTTCTTCATCTTTTTGTTGAAAGCTCTGGAAAGACGTGCTTGGTATAGCTCAATACGCTGTTAAGCTAATAAGCATTTTTCGTCTAGCGCTTCGAGCTCTTCGAGTCGCAGACGGAAGCCCTCTTCAGTAGTCAGCTCGCTGGCTAGGGCTACCCGAAGAAAAGGAATCTGGATTTCCAGGGAAAGAACTGCTTCGCTCCCATAAACCAGAGAAAATAACGTACTGCCTGTTGGAGTCCGGACTGTTGTGCGATAGGCCCAAAGACATTCACCGAGCTTCTCATTCCAATCGCGCTTATTTGAAGACACGAACTTCTTGAGAAATTTTATGATGGTTTTGTTGAAGGCTTCTGCTAGCCCGTTAGCTGCTGGATTGTAGGCAGTAGAGGCTACGTTCTGGATTCGATTCTTATCGCAGAACCGATAGAATACGTGGCTTGTGAACTGTGGACCATTGTCATGGATGATCCTGCGAGGTAGGCCGAAGCGGTAGATGACGTGATATTTGATGAAACTGATCACGTTTGATGTCTTCACTTTGGTGAGCGGTATAGCTTTCGCCCATTTGGAGAAGTAATCGGTTATAGCTAAGATGAACCGATATCCTTTGGATGATGGCGGGCTGATTGGTCCTATGACGTCCATGCCCCAGGTCTCAAATGGCGAAGATGCTGCCGTCGGGTGTAGAAAGTCCGAAGGTTGATGAATGAAATCGGCATGGAACTGGCAAGCTCTACACTTTTTTGCATATTCAACAGCATCCGCTATCATTGTGGGCCAGTAATAACCCATTTGTTTGAGGCAATCTTGTAATTTGGGGCCTCGTTGATGTGCACCACAAACTCCATTGTAAGTCTCTCGGAGTGCATGCTTGGCTTCTGTGTCCGATAAGTATCGTAATAGTAGCCCGTCGTAAGAGCGTCGGTACAGCATCTTGGTAGCTGTATCGTAGTAAAATCTGAGGGATTGCCTTTGGATGGATACTGCCTCCTTCGGGTCCTCGGGGAGGATTCCATAGACAACGTAGTCTATGAAGGAAAATCTCCAGTCTTTGACATCGACGTTTATTTCCGATGCATAACTGTAATGAATATGCAGGGCATCTTTCACACAGAATAATTCTCGACAAGACACTGTGATTGACTGCTGAGTATTGGTAGAAACGGTCAAGGAAGCAGCGAGACCGGCTAGAGCATCTGCTTCTATATTCTGTAGTCGAGGCACGTGCTCGATGAAGAATCCAATGAAAGTTGACGCCAGCTCGATTGTTGCTCTGTGGTAGGGGATGAGATCTTCGTGGCGAACTTCATAATCCCCTCGGACCTTGTCACGCCCCGATCCGGGAAATCGCTCGTCCTCGCTAGATTTTATCCGAATCATCGTCCTCGCTGGGGCGTGATGCCGTACGAGCCTGGAGTTGCGCTCGTGCAAGGCAAGATAACAGGTTCATATAGAACTATCTCAATTTGATAACATAAGCAGCGGAAGGAAAACAGAGTATAACATAAGAATCTCTTTTATTGATAATGAAGTAAAGATTACAAGGCTCTGAATAGCCCAACTTAACATGCCAATTGGCTACAACGCTCATGATCTCTCTTAGCTCACAAAGGATTACATTGTTCCATATATTATGCCTCTGTATAGCCACCAAGTAGTCTTCGGCCGAACATCTCCATGTCGCAAGTCCGAACGCCTATGCGGTAGCTCCTCTTGAATGCCAAGGACTCCATGCCTCGGCACGTCCAAGCCAAGCCCCGCCCCGAGCCAATCATAACCTGAGCCTGCACATAAACTAGTGGAGGATTAGTGCTTTTGCCCTCGCTTCGTACTGATCAAGACCCGCTCGCACCCAAACCAAACACTTAATCATTTTAGTGAAACATGCATCTTAATTGGTGATCTTTCTATTTATCCTTAGGATCAGTTTCATAGCAATACTTAAACATAGCACATTATCATAAATGTGTCCCATACCATGTCCCTGCGGCAGATACAGTTAGACATAATATGAACATAAACATAGTGATCGTGCACATCTCTGCCCCATATTGCCTAACCTGCACGGTTAGAACTTAACATAGAATCATGTCATTCACGCAACAACCAACCATAAACTTAGACCATGCATAAGGGTCGCAGGTCCTGCGCCTGCACCCAACTCTCATCTCAGCCCACCTGCCCTATCTATATGAAGGTCACGGTGTTTCGCACCATAATGGACTTGGCATCTCTTATGTGTAAGTCTACGATCACTTCGATACGGGTTGCTAGCCTAGTATCCGAAGGATCCCAAACTTATGGATATCATAGCTTATCACAGCACTGGACGGTCGTAATCCGTCCGAATGTTGTGCACCATAAATACCACACATAATTCCCTCCTTGGCCTTAAAGACAAGGACTAAGTCCAACATGTCCAAATTTCTTTGCCTACAATCCGTACTAAGTCTCGCACATAACTATCCCAACACGATCCATGTTCTCGAACTGCCTATGCCTTGCGTCTGGGGCTACCCCCGCTAGGTAACTTATCCAGACATCGTGCTTAATCTCTCCCGACGTAAGAGGTCAACTTGAGTCTACGATGCTCAAAGACAACGATCTTTCCGACCCAAGGTCTCTTACAATAAGCCTATCTCCGATTCTCGACCGAGTACGAATCCTTTACTCAATCTTCGATTCAATCCCGACTAGTTCGTTTCGTAACATAAATCGCGCGCTAACCACATATAGCCTAACCGTTACTCAAACCGATCTACGACATAACTCTTAGGGTCGTTCTACTATCCGTCGCCCTCGCGCATTGCAAAATTCTTGCATTCGCCTTACCGCGTCACTACGCTAAGCACGTTCCTCAATATCCACTCGATCCAACATAACTTTTCTTGACCATATCGATTATAATACTCGCTAACTTTCGAGACACGATACTCACTCGCTTAGACTTATCCTCAACATGCATTACCTCATCTTTCATCCTCGACGGAATTTCTTACGCGATTTCTTCAGGGTCATCCTATGGGACTTCAACATTTATTTGATTTGGCGGTCAAGTCTTCTAGGGTCATCTGTCCCGAAACTATGCTCGATAATTGAAGATCATCAACGAGGGACAGTTACAACAAACCATGCTATATTCTATTACGGAGCCGAATCAATTTACGACACTTCCTATAGGACTTTACCTAATCCGACATACTTTACAAATCTGCAATTTATCTATCCTCCGTGCAACTGATGCGCCGTTAACTATTCGAATCACTCATATATTACCGTCGACTATCCTTGCCAGTCATATGACATCTACTCGCCTCAAGTTCGAGTTTACCTATCCGTAATCATAGCTCGACACATTCCATACTCCTCGAACAACTTTCACATCAAACCACAAGTCTAAATCCAATTTTCCATGCCTTGCAAGTTCGATCATCCCCGCTGGATGAATAACCATACCAGCGCTCACGTTGAATGATCGTCCTAATTCGACGTGACGCATGTGCGATGCTGGAGTTGCACTCGAATACGACAAAAATGTCAACATAGTGGTTATCCACGAATCTATCCAAATACTTTCGATTTCATCCGAGTAACATCCGTCCACTCTTAAATTTTACGAAGCACTCCTACTATTATCATCTCAATTGCCATAACTTAACTTGCATCTTATTCATCCAACAACAATTCTCAACATAATTTTCGTTCATTCGATCAGAGTATCCCCGAGTTATTACATATCGTCTTTGATACGCCTCTGATACCAACTTGTCACGCCCCGATCCAGGAAATCGCTCGTCCTCGCTAAATTTCACCCGAATCATCGTCCTCGCTGGGGTGTGATGCCGCACGAGCCTGGAGTTGCGCTCGTGCAAGGCAAGATAACAGGTTCATATAGAACTATCTCAATTTGATAACAGAAGCAGCGGAAGGAAAACAGAGTATAACATAAGAATCTCTTTTATTGATAACGAAGTAAAGATTACAATGCTCTGAATAGCCCAACTTAACATGCCGATTGGCTACAACGCTCATGATCTCTCTTAGCTCACAAAGGATTACATTGTTCCATACATTATGCCTCTGTATAGCCACCAAGTAGTCTTCTGCCGAACATCTCCATGTCGCAAGTCCGAACGCCTATGCGGTAGCTCCTCTTGAACGCCAAGGACTCCATGCCTCAGCAAGTCCAAGCCAAGCCCCGCCCCGAGCCGATCATAACCTGAGCCTGCACATAAACTAGTGGAGGATTAGTGCTTTTGTCCTCGCTTCGTACTGATCAAGACCCGCTCGCACCCAAACCAAACACTTAATCATTTTAGTGAAACATGCATCTTAATTGGTGATCTTTCTATTTAGCCTTAGGATCAGTTTCATAGCAATACTTAAACATAGCACATTATCATAAATGTGTCCCATACCGTGTCCCTGTGGCAGATACAGTTAGACATAATATGAACATAAACATAGTGATCGTGCACATCTCCGCCCCATATTGCCTAACCTCCACGGTTAGAACTTAACATAGAATCATGTCATTCACTCAACAACCAACCATAAACTTAGACCATGCATAAGGGTCGCAGGCCCTGCGCCTGCATCCAACTCTCATCTCAGCCCACCGGCCCTATCTATATGAAGGTCACGATGTTTCGCACCGTAATGGACTTGGCATCTCTTATGTGTAAGCCTATGACCACTTCGATATGGGTTGCTAGCCCAGTATCCGAAGGATCCCAAACTTACGGATATCATAGCTTATCATAGCACTGGACGGTCACAATCCGTCCGAATGTTGTGCACCATAAATACCACACATAATTCCCTCCTAGGCCGAACGGTCCCGGTGCCCCGGCGAAATCGTCCGAAGGAAGCCGTACCCGTGCACGGGCAATCCGAGTCCATTGACCATGCAATACGTACCATATCATACAATCCATAGCATAACAACCGATCTCGTATTCCATAAAACTAGTCCTTTCCATAAACATCATGTTCCGACGGTATCATGTCTCAACGCATCCGTGTTGATGCACGACGTCCAACGGCTTAGACTTCTCGTACTTGTATTTAACGTGTACCATTCATAATTTATTCTTATAGCATAATTTCGTAGTTACTTAGTCTTTTCGTAGCATAAGTGCCCGAAGGCACGCTCAACACCGTAATCAATGTTCTACGCCTAGTGTTCAATGTTCTCGGAGCCGTGCACATCATGCACATCTCATATTGTCTTTCAATGTTCTAGCATCACCGCCCTACCGCGACTCGTACACTTGATGCACGTCGCTTCAATTGTTCGATTGTTCAATGTTCTACTTTAATGTTCAATACATACTGTCACGCCCCAGAACCAGAATACTGGAGAGCAAGGGCGAACATAGCCAGCTACGTATATTGAAATGGAAACCACCTCGCTATACGGTCACGGCTGTCTAGATATGAGGGTTTACTACAAGCCAACGATCTCTTAAGGTCAAGCCTATTGTCTCAATCTCAAGCAAGTAATATAATTACAAGATATTAGACCACCAAATATACAATAAAAGGTGTCCCAAATATTACATATTCAGCTGATCATGAAACTAGTCGTACAAAATGCGAGGACTAGCAAGAGTTAAGTCATACATGATCAACCCTAGGATTTGTTAATCATGTTTACAGCCCGTAGGCAGACAGTAAGTAAATGTGCATCGAGCTAACAGGTGCTCGTCGGCTAAATGCCTCAAAAGAATAATTTTACAATGGAGTGAGCGAAACAAAATAGAAAACCCACTCGTAGCCCGGGTTCCTTCTAGTTGCCACCATCGGGCTGGAGGTTCAGTAGATCCTCGGGTGCTGCTCCGAAATCTGGCCACACAAAACCAGCTGGGTCAAACCCCAGAAAGAGCAAGTGCCATAAAGGAGGCCACGAAATAAGAACAAAAGCCAGCATATCAGATCATAAGAAATAGAAGAAAAGTACAAGTGATAAAGAGTACAACAGGACAATAAACGGCTAGGGACATTGAACCATTCCGGGAGCCGGATTACAACCCGTAAACCAAACAAGGACCGGGGTTATAATCCTTCGCCTGAATAGTTCTCGTCCCTATCCATTTATTATTTAAGATAAGTAAAACAATCATGTATAGGAGTACCAGGTATAGGGACTTAGACGAGACTTAGACCAGGCTGGACACCATCCGTTCACAAGCGGCCAAGCAATTGCTACGGCTTACTACTTTAACTAACTAGGGTTATCACATGCCTAATTACTAACAAGATGCAATAAGAATTTCCCAGTCCCAAGCCCTACAGACTATCCAGTTATCCTTCCGCGGGTTGAGAGTATGGTTGGGTACATCGCCCAGGAGACGATATACCCTTAGGTGACTTAGAGGGTGCAACACATGACAGTGTGCTGGAAATGTGCTCTACTCGTCGGCAAGCTACAAGTCCAATTTAAGCGCCCAGATAACGAGATTGCCTGTGACTGGAAATCCTCCATGAACTATAGCTTGATCTAATCATTAGCCTAATCCATATTAGCACGAATCACTGGCCGTGGTACCCAGTAAGTCATGTCCTAGACATGATGAAAGACAAGACAAGTGGATTGCACAAGCAAGCAAGAAGGAACATCCACGGTGTCAAAGTTAGCTACAAGAGTCAAGTAAGCCGTCGCAACGGCATCAAGTCAAGTCAAGTTACGAGTCAAGAGTGCACCGCCATGGGCCACTATCAAGTTATCTGGTTACCGAGATAAATTATGAATCACAGGTTATAGGTCAAGTGTGTTCCCTATCGGGTCACTATTAAGAAGATCAGAGGTACTAAAATCATACTTCACAAAATCAGGAAAACCGCATTAGTCATAAGCAAAATCATCGAAAACCGTGACAGGTCGTGTTGGGTCAAGATAGTCGTGCTGTGTGGAACAAGATCTCAAAACCCAACCCACAAAGAAAAGCCAAGTCTAAGAAATAAAACAAACTATCATGGGCAAGTGGGTTGCGCAGAGGGTGGATGGCGCCGGAGTCAAGTGCGCCGAGGGGTGGGTGGCGCATAGGCCGATGGTGCACGGTCGAGGGCGCGTGACCGATGGCGCATGGCCGAGGGTCCAAATGCGCAGGGGCAAATGGCGCAGGGGGCCGAGGGTCCAAGTGCGCATGGGCAAACGGTGCAGGGGGCCGAGGGTCCAACTGCGCAGGGGCAAACGGCGTAGGGGGCCGAGGGTCCAAGTGCGCAGGGGAACAGGGGAGCAGGACCGATGGCGCAGATGCCAATGGCGCACGGCCGAGGGTGCATGGGCCGAGGGCGCGTGGCCGAGGGCGCATGGGCCGAGGGCGCATGGTCGAGGGCGCATGGGAGGGGTGCGTAGTTCGCCAAGGGGCAAGCTACGTTGATCAGCCAGCGCTAAAGAGCGCAGGCCGAGAAAGGCTGTGCGGTTCAGTACTGCGCTAAAGAGCGCAAGCTGAAGTCTTCTTCTCCAGGCCGAGAGGAAGCATCAAGAACACCAAAATTTAATTCTTCATAATTTAGCCAAATCAAAACGAAATCTGGATCTTCAAAGTTCTAACTTGTGTAAAATTGAATTCTCTTCTACATGGAAGCATCAAAACAAGAAAAAATTAAAGTTTAATAGATCGAAATCAAGAAAATCCGAAAATAATTAAAACTTATATCTAGAACAATGGAGACTCCAAATCATAAAATGCCAAGTTCTAATGTTGCTCTCCATGGCCTAATCTAGCTAATGGAAAAATAAAATGTGGTGCTTATTTGGTGGCAAGGTGCACTTGCCTATGGTGTTGGTGGAGGAAGGAAGAAGAAGATGGAGGAAAATAAATGAAAGTAAAAAGGAGAGAGAAAAGTTAGGTAGGATTTAATGGTGGAGGATATGTTGTGTTGAGGGTGGGGGTTAGCTAAGGTGTTCCAAATGCATATTAAACCAAACCAAACCAATCCTACTCCACAAAATAAAACCAAGCCATGTCAAAACCCATTTTACAAGAAACCCAAAATTCCACAAGTCCATAAAAAAATAAAATTATGTGCCAAAATCCAACTACGAGTATTAATACGAAATACGGGAAATGGGGGTGACAACTCTACCCACCTTAAAAGAATTCCGTCCTCGAAATTTAATCAAGGAGCTAGAGATTGCCACAGTAAGCTATACTAAGCACCAACAACTACACTATGCAGTTCAATCATACAATCATACATGCAAGAAAGGGATGGAAAGCATAAGGCATAAGGAAGACATTATACCTTACGAGTCAAACAAATAGGGATATCACGATCGGATGTCATCCTCACGCTCCCACGTTGACTCACCTAGAGAGTGATGACCCCAAGCAACACGGACTAAGCTAATAGTCTTGTTCTTAAGAATCTTCTTCCTCCGGTCCAAAATAGACATGGGCTTCTCCTCATACGAAAGGTTGGTACCAACAACCAATTCCGAATGGTCCAGGATATGGCTCGGGTCCGGGACGTACCGTCATAATTGGGACGCATGGAATACATCATGCACCTCACTTAGCGACGACGAAAGAGCAAGACGATAGGATACATCTCCTACTCGCTCCAGGATATCGAACGGCCCTATATACCTAGGACTAAGCTTTCCCCGCACGCCAAAACGAATGACGCCAAGGTTAGGCGATATCCTAAGGAATACATGGTCACCGATAGCAAACTCTAGGGGACGCCGATGAGCATCGGCCCAATGCCGCTGGCGATCTTGGGCAACTCGAAGATGATCCCTGACTCTTCTGACTACTTTAACTGTCTGGGCAATCATTTCTGGACCGAGCATCTGCCTCTCTCCGACATCGTCCCATGCCAGCGAGGACCTGCACTTCCTACCATACAGTGCCTCGAACGGAGCCATCTGAATACTGGCCTGGAAACTATTATTGTACGAGAACTCTACCAGGTGCAGGTGATCTTCCACGACCCACCGAAGTCAAGTGTACATGACCGCAACATATCCTCAAGAGTCTGGATGGTGCGCTCTGACTGACCATCTGTCTGCGGATGATATGCTGAACTGAACTGAAGGTGAGTTCCCAAACTCTCTTGCAGGCTACGCCAAAAGTATGATATAAACCTTGAATCTCGGTCCGAGGTAATGCTGACTGACACACCGTGAAGCCTGACAATCTGCTTGAGATACATCTCTGCCAACTGAGCCGTTGACTGTCCAACTCTGAAAGGGAGAAAATAAGCCACCTTCGTGAGCCGATCAACTATAACCCAAATGGCATCTCGACTAGCCGGGGATCTAGGCAATCCAGTCACAAAATCCATGGTCACATGCTCCCACTTTCATTCTGGAATCGGCAAGGGCTGAAGAAGTCCAGCGGGCCTCTGATGTTCAGCTTTAACCTGCTGGCAAACCAAACACCGAGAGACATACCGGGCCATCTCCCTCTTCATGCCATTCTACCAGAAATGCTGACGAATATCACGGTACATCTTCGTGCTACCAGGATGAATAGAATACTGCGAACTGTGAGCTTCTGCCATAACTTCATGTCTGATATCTCCACTAGGTACGCAAAGACGAGTGCCGTGCCGAAGTGTACCATCTTCATGAATGCACAACTCTGGTCTTCTTCCTGCCTCACACTCTGCTCTGAGCCGCTGAATCTTGGAATATGTAGACTACGCCCTCCGGATTCTCTCAACTATGCTGGACTGAACCTGTAGACTGGCCATCAATGCCACGTTGGTAGGAAGAACCACTTCAATTCCCATCTTCTAAAAATCTGCCAATAACTCTGGTTGCGCCGTTAGGAGGTAAACTCCGGCTCTCTGGCTCAACGCATCTGCTACAACGTTGGCTTTCCCTGGGTGATACTGCAAGTCCACATCGTAGTCTACCAATAGCTCGAGCCATCTTATCTGCCGCATATTAAGGTCCTTCTGGGTAAAAATATACTTCAGGCTCTTGTGATCAGTAAACATCTCCACTCTATCTCCATACAAGTAGTGTCTCCACAACTTAAGTGCAAATACTACTGCTGCCAGCTCCAAGTCGTGGGTCGGATAATTCTTCTCATGATCACGAAGTTGACGTGATGCATAAGATATTACCTTCCCATGCTGCATCAAGACACATCCTAATCCTCTGCCTGAAGCGTCGCAATAAACTGTAAATCCTCCGGTCCCGTCTGGAAGTGTGAGAATGGGAGCCATTATCAAACCTTGCTTCAACTTCTTAAATGATTCCTGACATTTTGCTGTCCAAGCAAACTGCACATCCTTGCGGGTCAACTGGGTCATCGGCGCTGAAATCCTTACAAAATCTGAAACGAATCGCCGGTAGTAGTCGGCCAATCCAAGGAAGCTGCGAACTTCTGCTGCTGAAGTAGGTACTGGCCATGACTCGATAGCCACAATCTTCTGGGGATCCACTTCTACTCCTCCTCGAGTAATGATGTGACCTAAGTACAAAATATGATCGAGCCAGAACTCATATTTGCTGAACTTGGCGTACAACTGATGCTCTCTAAGCGTCTGGAGGACGATTTTGAGATATTGCTCATGCTCTGCTTCGCTCTTGCTGTAGACCAGGATATCATCTAGGAACATGATCACGAACTAATCCAAGTAAGGCATAAAAATACGATTCATGTGGTCCATGAATACGGCTGGCGCATTGGTCGCTCCAAAGGGCATAACAAGGAACTCCCAATGCCCATACCTAGATCGGAAAGCTGTCTTCGGGATGTCCTGCTCTCTGACGCTAATCTGGTGGTATCCTGACCGCAAGTCTATCTTCGAAAACACTGAAGCCCCTTTGAGTTGATCAAACAAGTCATCTATCCTCGGGAGAGGGTATCTGTTCTTGATTGTTACTGAGTTCAAGGTACGATAATCTACACATAACCTGGACGTACCATCCTTTTTTTCATAAGAAGCATCGGGGCTCCCCAAGGTGATCCACTTGCACGAATGAATCCCTTGGTCCTGAGTTCTTCAATCATCTTGTACAAAATCTCTAGCTCTGAATGTGCCATTCTGTAGACTCGCTCTGATACTGGTGCGGCACCGGGGATTAAGTCTATAGTAAACTCGATCTCCCGCTCTGGAGGCATCCCTGGAAGTTCTTCGGGGAAGACATCTGGAAACTCTTCAACTATCCTGGGTAACTGCTCTGCTGCTACTGCCATCCGCAACACTGGGGAAGATGGCTCCACTGCTCATCTGGAAAATGAGAACTCTGGCTTGCCTGGAATGCTGAAAACAACCCTGCCAACATGGCAGTCTATCCTAGCATACTGGTTCCTCAACAAATCCATGCCTAGGACTACATCATAGTCTGCCATAGGGAATTCTATAAATCTAGCGGAGAACTCTCTACCGCTAACTACGATCCGACACGAGGAAAACACTCGATCTACTCCCACAAGACCATTACCAGTAAGTATATTGAGCCTCACTGATAATGACTCGGGCTCCAATTCTATCCGTGTCGCAAATCGTGAAGACATGAATGAATGCGATGCACCAGAATCAAATAATACCAATACTGGAGAGGAGTTGACAAGAATAGTACCTGCCACTACCTCACCTGGTGCAACTTCTTCTTCTATTGTCATCATCATGGCCTGACCTCTAGCTGCAGGTCCCCTCTGCTGGAAACCTTTCTGCCTGCTCTGTACTTGGGCTTGGGTATACTGCTGCTGGTTCTGCTGATGAAATACCTGGGCCTGAGGCAACAATGGCCTCGGATACTGCTGCTGTATAGGTGCTGGTCCCCTAACCGATGGACTGGTTAGGTTGGAGGAGGATGAACTACTCCAATTCGGG
Organism: Iris pallida; assembly: GCA_029216955.1. NCBI lineage: Eukaryota > Viridiplantae > Streptophyta > Magnoliopsida > Asparagales > Iridaceae > Iris > Iris pallida. The sequence continues at coordinate 6,909,895 of JANAVB010034418.1, read as the reverse complement.
CAGGCTCCTATCTTGTGATCTGCCGCTCCACAAGCTAGGCACAATCCTTGCGCCCTACGATAATATGCCACTACATGGCCTGGCTTCCCACAATGGGAACATTCCATCGTGGAAGTCTGTTTCTGCTTCTGCTACTGCGGGTACGTCGAGGTCGAATGCTGAACCGACGTTACTGAGACCGCCCGCCTCGGAGTTCCAATAGTCAAACTTCTAGCTGCCGAGGCTGGAGCTGATGATTGGTACATCTGACTGTGGGACCGCTTCCTACCTCCGGTCCTATCTACGATCCTCTGGAAGGTGTACTCATGCCTCCTAGCCGCTCTCAATACTGCGTCGAACGTCTGGTGCTCAAACTGTTCGACTGCCAACAAGATCTCCAAATGCAGTCCCTGCTGGAACTGCTGGGCCCTATCAAACTCGGTTGCCACCAAAGTGGGGGTAAACCTACTGAGTCTAGAAAACCCAGATGCATAACTGTCGACCGTTTTGCCTTCTTGCTTCAAGTTGGTAAATCTCGTCTGCAGGTCTTACCGAGCTACAGTATCGAAATACTTCGTCTGGAATCTCTCTCTAAATACTGTCCAAGCAATGGGTGCCACTAATCCCATGGCTTGCGCTGCCCACCAACTGCAAGCCAAGTCTAACAACTGCAGGCGTACTACCGCCACCTTCTCATTCTCAGGTGTTCTAGCTGCCTCCAGAATCACCTCGGTATCCTGAAGCCAAGCGTCCGCGGCAATCACATCTTCACTGCCGTCGAAGAAGGAAGGGTTCAGGTGCTTAAAGCTGTTGGCCGTGCTGTTCCCTGGATGACCGCCTCTGGTCAAAGCATCTGCCACTACCTGGTATAAGATGTCTCCTCTGAGATCTTGGGAATCTATCAAGGTCTTGATGAGACCTACCAAAGTGCCATCATCCAGCTCGGCAGGCTGAACGGGCTGAACTGTGGGCTCTCCTCCAGTAGGCACAACTCTGGAGGCTACTCCGGAGTGCTGGACTTGATCTCCGGGTTGCTGGTCCACGGGAGTTGCTCCGCCTTGCTGATCGGCTGGTTCATGAACAATGCCGCTGAAGAAAACGATATAGGAAACAATAAGGAAGGACCAGGACAGATCAACGATACAAGCATGGGATCAGGTCAAGATTCCAGAGATTCAGAGGATATGAAAGGAGATCAAGGACGAGTACTGATTGAGACATCTATTCGATAAACCCTCACATTTCTTGAATGCCAAGACCTGCATGGGCCACCACTTAAACCATGTCACGCCCCAGAACCAGAATACTGGAGAGCGGGGGCGAACATAGCCAGCTACGTATATTGAAATGGAAACCACCTCGCTATACGGTCACGGCTGTCTAGATATGAGGGTTTACTACAAGCCAACGGTCTCTTAAGGTCAAGCCTATTGTCTCAATCTCAAGCAAGTAATATAATTACAAGATGTTAGACCACCAAATATACAATAAAAGGCGTCCCAAATATTACATATTCAGCTGATCATGAAACTAGTCGTACAAAATACGAGGACTAGCAAGAGTTAAGTCATATATGATCAATCCTAGGATTTGTTAATCATGTTTACAGCCCGTAGGCAGACAGTAAGTAAATGTGCATCGAGCTAACAGGTGCTCGTCGGCGAAACGCCTCAAAAGAATAATTTTACAATAGAGTGAGCGAAACAAAATAGAAAACCCACTCGTAGCCCGGGTTCCTTCTAGTCGCCACCATCGGGCTGGAGATTCGGTAGATCCTCGGGTGCTGCTCCGAAATCTGGCCACACAAAACCAGCTGGGTCAAACCCCAGAAAGAGCAAGTGCCACAAAGGAGGCTACGAAATAAGAACAAAAGCCAGCATATCAGATCATAAGAAATAGAAGAAAAGTACAAGTAATAAAGAGTACAACAGGACAATAAACGGCTAGGGACATTGAACCATTCCAGGAGCCGGATTACAACCCATAAACCAAACAAGGACCGGGGTTATAATCCTTCGCCTGAATAGTTCTCGTCCCTATCCATTTATTGTTTAAGATAAGTAAAATAATCATGTATAGGAGTACCAGGTATAGGGACTTAGACGGGACTTAGACCAGGCTAGACACCATCCGTTCACAAGCGGCCAAACAATTGCTACGGCTTACTACTTTAACTAACTAGGGTTATCACAAGCCTAATTACTAACAAGATGCAATAAGAATTTCCCAGTCCCAAGCCCTGTAAACTATCCAGTTATCCTTCCGCGGGTTGAGAGTATGGTTGGGTACATCGCCCAGGAGACGATATACCCTAAGGTGACTTAGAGGGTGCAACACATGACAGTGTGCTGGAAATGTGCTCTACTCGTCGGCAAGCTACAAGTCCAATTTAAGTGCCCAGATAACGAGATTGCCTGTGACTGGAAATCCTCCATGAACTATAGTTTGATATAATCATTAGCCTAATCCATATTAGCACGAATCCCTGGCCGTGGTACCCAGGAAGTCATGTCCTAAACATGATGCAAGACAAGACAAGTGGATTGCACAAGCAAGCAAGAAGGAACACCCACGGTGTCAAAGTTAGCTACAAGAGTCAAGTTAGCCGTCGCAACAGCACCAAGCCAAGTCAAGTTACGAGTCAAGAGTGCGCCGCCATGTGCCACTATCAAGTTATCTGGTTACCGAGATAAATTATGAATCACAGGTTACAGGTCAAGTGTGTACCCCATCGGGTCACTATTAAGAAGATCAGAGGTACTAAAATCATACTTCACAAAATCAGAAAAACCGTATTAGTCATAAGCAAAATCATCGAAAATCGTGCCAGGTCGTGTTGGGTCAAGATAGTCGTGCTGTGTGGAACAAGATCTCAAAATCCAACCCACAAAGAAAAGCCAAGTCTAAGAAATAAAACAAACTATCACGGGCAAGTGGGTTGAGCAGAGGATGGATGGCGGCGGGGTCAAGTGCGCCGAGGGGTGGGTGGCGCATAGGCCGATGGCGCACGACCGAGGGCACGTGGGCCGATGGCGCATGGCCGAGGGTCCAAATGCGCAGGGACAAACGGTGCAGGGGGCCGAGGGTCCAAGTGCCTAGGGGCAAACGACGCAGGGGGCCGAGGGTCCAAGTGCGCAGGGGCAAACGACGCAGGGGGCCGAGGGTCCAAGTGCGCAGGGGCAAACGGCGCAGGGGGCCGAGGGTCCAAGTGCGCAGGGGAGCAGGGCTGATGGCGCAGATGCCAATGGCGTACGACCGAGGGCGCATGGGTCGAGGGCGCATGGCCGAGGGCGCATGGGCCGAGGGCGCGTGGCCGAGGGGGCATGGGAGGGGTGCGCAGTTCGCCAAGGGGCAAGCTACGCTGATCAGCCAGCGCTAAAGAGCGCAGGCCGAGGAAGGTTGCACGGTTCAGCACTGCGCTAAAGAGCGCAAGCTGAAGTCTTCTTCTCCAGGCCGAGAGGAAGCATCAAGAACACCAAAATTCAATTCTTCATAATTTAGCCAAATCAAAACAAAATCTGGATCTTCAAAGTTCTAACTTGTGTAAAATTGAATTCTCTTCCACATGGAAGCATCAAAATAAGCAAAAATCAAAGTTTAATAGATCAAAGTCAAGGAAATCCAAAAATAATTAAAACTTAGATCTAGAATAATGGAGACTCCAAATCATAAAATACTAAGTTCTAATGTTGCTCTCCATGGCCTAATCTAGCTAATAGACAAATAAAATGTGGTGCTTATTTGGTGGCAAGGTGCACTTGCCTATGGTGTTGGTGGAGGAAGGAAGAAGAAGATGGAGGAAAATAAATGAAAGTAAAGAGGAGAGAGAAAAGTTAGGTGGGATTTAATGGTGGAGGATATGTTGTGTTGAGGGTGGGGGTTAGCTAAGGTATTCCAAATGCATATTAAACCAAACCAAACCAATCCTACTCCACAAAATAAAACCAAGCCATGTCAAAACCCATTTTACAAGAAACCCAAAATTCCACAAGTCCAGAAAAAAATAAAAATATGTGCCAAAATCCAACTACGAGTATTAATACGAAATACGGGAAATGGGGGTGACACATACTTAGACTCGTAACCGTCGCCAAGCCACACTCGCTAACTCGATAACATCTTAAGCATACCATAATACATTTTATCAGACGTGAAGGAATAGGGAGAGAGAGTCAAGAACCCGCCCACCTTAAGCCGATACGCCTTGTCGTTTTGCTGAGTTGAAGCATCTCGCTTCCATAACTCGGTCGCATAGCTAACTCTTGGACTTAGCCATTCCTTTGAACTGCTCGGTTGATTTGGCCTATCGCACCCATACTACGATCCGTAATCCAGCATAAAGGCATAGCCTGCACACCAGATCAACCAACATTAGTACTTGCTCAATAAAACTTATCCTTTGCATCGATTCGATTTATAGATTCCAACCGACTCAAGGCTTACCTTTGGCCAACGTAACTGTCGCATCGATTTGCATCGATACCTCATCGGGTCAACGCAACTCGTCGAGTCAACGACTCATTATAATTCACCGAGCGGAGCGGGGCATTACAGACCTGACTAACTATTAGTTTGGAATCACCGTAAGATTCTAGATAGTCAACTCCCAGTTGTTTTGCCAGTTGTAGGCTGATTAATAGAGTATTATATTCGGCCACGTTGTTGGTGCATGGTTCCATGAGAGAATATGTACGGTGTATAACCAGATGATCAGGTGACACGAGCACGACACCTACTCCAGCCACGATATTCCCTTTGGGTCCTGTTCTTGATGCGTCGTCGAAGAACATTCGCCAAATGGGGATTTCTTCATTTGCAGTGTTAGACTCCACCACTTCGTCGGAGATTTCGTCGTAGAGTTTGGGCGATTTCGGCACCGGATGAGCTGCTAGAAAATCAGCTAATGCTTGGCCTTTTACTGCCTTCTGAGGAACGAAGATCATATCGTACGGAGTCTGCAGCATTGCCCATGTAGCTAAACGGGAATTAAGAGAGCCCAGTTTAGTCATGAGTATTCTGAGAGGGTTGACTTTAGATATAATATGGATAGTCTGCCCAAACACATAGTACGTGTCTTCTGGATGGCAAATACTAGTACGAGGCATTCCTTTTCTACCGGTGTGTATCTGTGCTCGATACCCACCATTGTGCGGCTGAGGTAGTAAATTGCCTGTTTATGGCCGCCTTCGTTCTTCTGAGCTAAGAGGGCGCCAAGGGAATGATCCATGGCGCAGACATATAGTAAGAAAGGCTTCCCCATTATTGGAGCAACCAGTACTGGAGGGCTTGTAAGATATGCCTTAATATCGTCGAATATGCATTGACATTGTTCAGTCCAGACGAAAGATACACCTTTCTTCATGAGCTGAGTGAATGGTTGACACCTTCCAGAGGGTTCTAAATGAATCGTCTGATGTAGGCTGGCCTTCCTTGTAGTCTGTGTAGATCTTTGAGGTTTTTTGGAGGGTGCATGTCTAGAATAGCCTTCACTTTCTCCAGGTCCAGATGTATACCCTTTGAAGTAATGACGAAACCAAGGAATTTGTCGCTGGAGACTCCCAGAAAAGACTTGGTTGGATTCATCTTGAGTTGGTGTGCACGTATTAGTTCGAACACCATTCTCAAGTCTTGGAGGTGGTCGCCCTTGAGACAACTTTTGACTGCGATATCGTCTACGTAGCACTCCACAGTTTTGCACAAATGATCACGAAAAATTGTGTTCATGGCTTGCTGGTATGTTGCCCCTGTATTCTTCAATCCGAAGGGCATCACCGTATAGCAGTATACCCCCAACGGTGTTCGAAAAGATGTGTGCTTCTCATCGTCGGGGAATATCTTGATCTGGTTGTAGCCGGAGAACCCATCCATGAAGGACATCTACTCGAAGTCGCAAGTATTGTCGATTATTACGTCAGTGATCGGTAGGGGGAACTCGTCTTTCGGGCATGCAGAGTTCAAATCACGGTAGTCGATACAGACTCGAACTTTACCATTCTTTTTTATGACCGAAACGATGTTAGTAACCCAGTCCGGGTGTTGTTCCTCACGAATGAATCCACTGGCAATGAGCTTCTTAACTTCATTTTTTATGGCTTCCATGACGTCTGGTCGGAATCGTCGTTGTTGTTGTTTTACTGGCTTAACTTTAGACGAGATGTTCAGGCGATGCATGGCGACTTTAGGGTCCAAGCCTGGCATGTCTTCATAGCTCCATGCGAAGACATCGATGTATTCTCTTATAAGCTGTATAAGAGATTGGCGTTCATCTCCAGATAGGCTTTTGCTGATGAAGATTGGTTTGAAGGATGCTTCATCTCCTAGATTGACTTGGATGACCTCGTCTTCGGTAGGTGGTTTCCGTTGTTCGAAGCGTAGCTCCCACCTGGTGTCCATCTTTGAGCCTATTGTTCAAGTTCGATTGATTAGACATCGTCTGTAATTTGGTCGACGAAAACCATATTGACGGACAGAGTTGCTTTGAACATGTCTCCGATGCTGGAGTCTGAGTCCCAGAGGAAGGAATCAGAAGAATGAGAACAACGATCTGCTTCATCATCTGATCTTTCGGGAGTTGTTGGAGGAGAGACATAGCCCAAATCAATATCGCTTCGTTGATAGTAGTTCTCGGGTTTGCCAGGGGGAACAAAGTGTCGTATTGGCAACCGTTGTCCTCGACCATAATTTAGCCCTTTGTCGCTTTTGATGTCATATCCCATGTTCTAGAAGATGTTCTTGGCCTGCCAACTATACCAGAAAAGTTGCATTTTCCCGGAGTCATAGTCAGCTTCTGCGTTGTGCTTAGGAGAAGTAGAGTCTGGAACAAACTTTCACTCGCTAATTATATGACCGAAGATGATTAGCTCTCCATCTTTCTTTCTGGCTGGGACGATGAAGTAGAGGATATCTTCAGGGTAAAAATTTTCCCGCATATGAGGTGTTGTGACCGGCATGCAGAGGTGTAGTCCTATGCCGTTCTCTAGAGCGTATATCGTATCTATGTAGTGGTTTACAGATTGATAGACATCGGAGTAATTCAAAGATAAACCTTTACTAAGGAAATACGTAAGTTCTTCTTCAGGGATAATATCGTCCGCTGAAGGTACATTATTATGAGTATTGATATACTTATTGAGAGGATCATCATCTGGAAGAGGAGCCACAGTCTTGGCCGAGTTCACCACGTAGGGTAATTCTTCAGGATTGGGGGGATGGGTGTCAGTAGGTTCCTTCCGGGGTATCTTGTTGAGAGTGATGGTCAATGGCTTGACCTTGTCAGGGTTCTTCTTTTTCATCCCGATTGTGAGAGGCTTCAGAGTACTTTTTGGAGTAGTACATCCTTTGACTTGGATAATCAGGGGACCATCGTTGGAGGAAGGACTTGCTTCGGCTTCATTATCAGCTTCATTGTCGTCATCCTTGGGGGATTGAGATTGGTAAAGTATCGAATCTCCATAGTAAGCTTCGATGCCCTTGAAAGGATCAACATCAGCAAACTCTGTCTTCACGATACCGTCACTGTTGACATATTTGAAGCACTGGTGGAGTGTGGAAGGAATGATCATGTTCTTGTATATCCATGGATGTCCTAATAAGACGTTGTAGGATACATTGGTATCGATCACATAGCAGAAAACCTCCTTTCAGAGATCACCGATCTGACATTTGAGACGGACCTTGCCCAGCGGATTGCTTCGACCAGCATTGAAAGCCATGATAGTTGTGTTGGTTGCGGATAGCTTGTGCAGAGGGATTCCAAGAATTCGAAGCAAACTTCTAGGAATTATGCTGAGGAAGGATCCTGGATCGATGTGCATGCGGTCCACCTTGATTGTCCCGATATACCCTGTATAGTACAGGGGTCTATCATCACTATTATTTTTGAGTAGCATGTCCTCTTGTGAGAAGGTGATGTTGGGCACCACTTCCATTGTACTGTGGCAGTGGGGACAGGAGACAGGATCTTCGGCGGGGGCTTTGACTTCAGCGAGGCAAGAGTCGGCATGTAGCAATGCCTCACTCAAGGCCTTTCGCATTTCTTTGGAGAGTTGTAATAGATCGAACAGGGACAACCTAGCAGGTGTATTGGCTAGCTGAGCCAGTATGTCAATGTTGTAGGGTCGATCCATGCCTTCGGGAGTTGGTGCCTTTAAAGATTTGTCAAACCGCGTCTCTTTCTGCTTGGATTTGTCCGTGATTTGAGGCTTGGACGGACCGACTTCTGAGCTTGTGGGGGCAGCAGGAGCTTAAGGAGGTACTGCTTCTTCTTGTGCGGGATCGTACGTCTGAAGATAAGCCTTTCCCGATCGCGTCTCGCCAGATAGAACCTCATAGATGGGGGAGGATACCATATGGCATGGCTTAAATTTCTTGCCCTTTCTTGCTTTGGGAGGTGCTACCCCTTGCGTCACTTCTTGTACAAGGTCTGGGTGAACCCACATGATCTCGCCACGTTCTGTCGTGAGTGGGACCAAAGTCGAGTTGCGAGCTGGTGGTAGGTTGACGACTTCCATCATCGCCTTGGGGATCGGGACCACACTGTTTGGGACTTCTGTATGAGGAAAGTCGCCAAACTAAAGAGAGATTATGTTAGCAGATACGACCTTGTCTTCAGCTTCGAGGTTGATCACTTGACTGTCGATAAGCTGTTGTATCTTCTTCTTTAGAACGATGCAGTCCTTGGTGGAGTGATGCACATACTGATGATAGAGCCTCCGAAAGTCCAAGAAGAACTTCTACTTGAAGAGCCTCCGAAAGTCCTTCCATGCCAGCCCTCTCACCGATGCACGAGGATCCGTACGGTACCATGTCAGCGTGATGTCGAAGAATCGGCTGGCTGCGACTGAAACCCAAAGTCCTCTAGGAAGCTCTGCTAGCTCCATACTCCGCTGCACGTCCTCTAGCCAGTCATCTGCATAAAGGATGCCCTCCGTGCCTGTGAAGTCCCTGGAGCTCATCTTCCTAAAGTCTAATACTGTTCCTGGCCTGGACTGCTGCTGGAACGGCTGCTGGCCAGTAGGGCCCTGTACCGTACCCGGTGTCACTCTCTCCACGGCTGCCAGTGCAAGATGACGCGAGTTCTCCATGCTCTGCCTCAGCATCTCAATCTGACGGTGTGACGCCTCCATCTGGCGCTACAATGCCTCTGCTTGTGCTCGCTGTGTCTCCATCATCTGCTGAAGGAGAAGGAACATATGGTGTGTATCCGTCGGTATCGGGGGTGGTGGCGGCAATATCTCTGGAACGACGACCGAAACCCTCTGGGGTGGAGATGGTAGACCTCCCTGTGCAACTGCCAGGGCCTCCGGGATAGTGGAATCACTGAAAGCAGTCTCGTGAACCTCCTCCTCAGCCTGGTCTGATCTCTCGGGCAAGCTACTCGATCCAGTAGCCTGCGGGTGTGTCTTCGTCATCCTGGAGACGAATTGAAGCAAAGAGATCAATATGGCACATGAGAAGACATCATCAAAGAAGGACACTTAATTTAATACAAGGGGAGTAATCATGATAATCAAAAGATCAGAAATTTTTCCTAGGTATGATTGAGAAACTCCTATCGTATCCTAGGTCCTACGTTCTAATTACAGGCTCGTAATTAGTACTCTAAGTCGAGCACCATTACGAGATCGTACTAATTGCGACACCGGACCTGCATGGACTACCACAAAAACGTGTCACAACCCGTACCCTTATGAGGGATACGAGCACGTGGGTACGTCCAGCGTACGCTGCAGTATCGGCGGTAGAACGCTGTATATAACTTCTGTAAATACTACGAGTAACAATATAAAGGTACCTGTACAGTATATACTCTCCGAATGGAGGTGACATAGCATTGCAGTCTCAATCACATGATAAAACTAAGGTAGATAGCTCAGAAGAAAACATATGATAGATGAAATAGTAAATAAGTCCAGTGTCCAACACAAGTCCAGATATATACAACATCACAGGGTCTCAAAATATAATATAGAAAGCTACAGTCTGATAATGCTAGCTGGAACGCAGTCCAGTCAAACCTAGCTAATCTACACTACTTTGGGAGTACAAAGTCTAGTGGCTCTACTATAAGGCCACGGTCCTGGACTACTCCATCTAGCTCGAGCCCATAATAGGTCGAGCAGTCTACCTCAGAGTCATCTGTAATATATCATAACGGTATCCTGTCAGGAAAATGAGCAAGTACAAGCACTAACAGCAGTTCCATGTGAATTGACAAATTCTATAAGAGACAGTATAATGAACTACAAGACAAAGATATATGAAGACTTGGAAACCGTTCGGAAGCTGAATTACAACCCTTAAACCAAACAAGGACCAGGGTTGTAACCCTTCTCCCGAGCAGAACTTAGTCTCCAATAAAGTTACAATATAAAGGCATGTAGAACATGTGAGTAACTGGATATCATAGCATGGTGAGAAAGTACTGAATGTAGAACAGAACAGGATATATGATAAGATAAGTAAATATAAAATGTGCCTTGAATTATTATAGCGTTATGTGATCGGCTTGGGATAAGTGACAGGACAGGCTATCCACTTGGCCCGGCAATCCGCGGTGACCTCAACGGAAAGTCATGCCGGCCAACCTGGATAACGAGCACAAGGTAAATGGGATCTCGCTACACCCTACGTGAGGGAGAGTGGCACGAGCACAAGGATAGTGACAGGGTGGCTTGGATCACATAGTCCCTAATAATTCCTCATCCCCGAATAGTAAAATAGATCTGGACATGACACGTCATGTCACGTGATTCCGAAGAGGGTAACAAATCCTCTTAGAAATCGGTGTCTATACAATTACAGGGAACAAGACAGGAAGTGTACCAATATACCTAGAAATCCAGGAATAATATCTCATACCGTGATCCAACATATACTAGTCCGTGAACTATCGTGACTGGGAATCAAGTAAGACACTACGACTGAATCGGATATAGCAGATATCAAAACAATAAAAACTATCAGTGAATGTACTCGCCTGCTGTCCTGAGCTGTAGGGTATATCAATGCTCAAATTGGTAATCAGAAACCTAAAGATGAGATATTTCATCTTAATTTAGATTTAACAAAGTTAAGAATGATTTATAATGAATGATATGAAATCTAGGTCAAACTAGGTCTCACGGAGTCACACTAAGTTCTGTCAAGTCAATCTAGGTCAAATCAAGTTATATCAAGTCAATCTAGGTCAGACTAAGTCAACTCTAGGTCATACCAGTCATAGCAAGACAAAACAAGTCGAAGCAAGTCAAATGGGGTCAAGAGTTGGCCTACAGTTGACTTTTAGTCAACTGGTCAACCCTGGTCAACTCTAGGTCAACCCTATGTCAAACTGGTCAAATGTTGACCAACAGTTGACTTTTGGTCAACTGGTCAATTCTAGTTTAGATTTGGTCAAATTTAGACAAAGGGTTGACTCATTGTTGGCTTTTGGGTAAAAAGTCAACTCTAGGTCAACCGAGCCAAAATTGGTTCAAATATGACATTTGTAGGGTGTACCTAACAAGTCACCCAAGTTTCAAGTCAATCCGAATACCCGAACCCCGTATCTTGAAATTCCCGATTACCCTTTATACATTTACCCTTAAACCATTCTAACTTGACGCCAAGTGGCCTTCCCTTAGGAATTTCACTCCGGACTTTCTAGGGTAGTAGGGTACTAGCCTATACAACCATTACCTACCAAGTTCCCTGGGGTAAGTGGACATCCAGTCCATCTTACGGTCCATATTGGTCGTTTACCCGTTATCTTGAATATCTCCAGATACTCAATGGTATCGCATGATACCACTCTCCTAATCCCACACACAACCCCGGTTTCAACCTAGGAGCCTACCCACAAAATCTAATTCACATTAGCTAGGTCCCCTTCAAGTTTGGACGTGTTCCGAATCACGGAACTCAAAATTACCCTTCTCCACGCCCTCACACAACCCCTCATTCACTCACTAACTCAATCTCAATTTTCAACCTACACTTAGGACTAGTTTTAGGGGTTAGTTAGAGGGTATAAATAGGTGTATATATACCTATATATAGGGGTATATATATGTATATATATAGGTATATATATAGGTATATATGTAGGTATATAGGTGGGGGTTTAATGGGGCAAATGGGGGGTTTATAGGGCTGCTACTGTTGCTGTTTTTGCACCTGCTGCTGCTACTATTTCTGCTACTGCTGCTGCTGTTTTGGGGGGGTGGCAGCAGCCCCTTGCCCCCCTAGCTGTTGCTGCCTTTGCTCTTCTCCCTTCCCTCTTCTCACACCCTTTTCTCCTTCTATTTTCCTCTATTCTTCTCCTCTAATTCCTCTATAAACTTCTCTAATTCTATATATATATATATATATATGTATAAAAACACTCATACATATCACTCTCATTCATCCCCCTCTCTATATATATAAATACACACACAAGTATATATATAGACACACACACACATATATATATAGGAACACACACACACACACACACACATACACACACACACACACACACACACACACACACACACACACATATATATATATATATATATAGACACACACACTCACATATATATAAATATATATATATATGAACACACACACACACACACATATATATATGAACACACTCACACACACACTAAATATGAATATTACACTCCACAACACTAACACAAATATGAATTAGAATGCCTAAATCACTTAGACACAAATCTAAATTATTCTAGAAGTGTCCAAATTTGGGGGAAACTCAAGGACACAATCACAATTCCTAACTTCTCCTAGGACACTCCAAACGGACTCAAACTTGACACGAATAGGAACAGAAACATGGGGACCAATCCTACGGGATCCAATCTTGATTACATGTTGAAAAGAATAAGTTAGAGAATAGGTTGTACCTATCGGGAGATAAATTCCCGATTCGAAAGTCCTCCGACACGGCTCCGACACAATGAATTGTTTAGGACACACCCTTGCACTTCTTGCTCCCAAAAGCTTGGAGAAGCTTCACTTGGGGTAGAGAAAGAGTTGGATGGAAGAAAAATGGGAAGGAGAGATTATTTTGGAGATGATTTCTAAGGAAATCACTTCTTTCCTTTTGAAAGAAACTTGGAGAAGAAGAAGAAGAATAAATATTTGAAGTGAAAGAATGGAAGAGAGAAAGAGGTGGCCAGCCCTATATGGGAGGGTTGGGGCACTTGTTATTTACAAGTTTGCCCCTCCCTATGACTTCCTTGCTAAGTTATCTTCCTAAATTGGTTTTGGGAGTTAGTTTAGACCAAATAAAAATCATACTTAAGCCTAAACACTCATGTGGGATTAGTCTAAACTCCTAAACCTAATTGTCAAGTTTGGTGGGCCATGGCTAATTAAAGTGCTAATCACAACTCAAGTCAAAATTCTCCGGAGTCCCAAATTAACTCGGAATGCGATGAAATTCGAACCTGACTCCTATAATCATTAAATATTAATATTCATGAAATAAAATTCTCAGAAATATTCTAAAATGGAAAATTACCATTTTACTCCTAACTTGGAAAAGTGAGGGTGACAGTGAGGCCCCCCTTTTATAGTCGTTCTCGAGCTAGAATGATGTTATGCGCCCACATGAGGAAACACGCTGGTTCTTATGTGAGCGCATAGTCCTGCTTTGGGCGCATAGGATGTAGGCGTATACAGGCTGCGAGATCGTGGGTTGGTCGTGGTGTTGACGTGACCGCATGCTTCGGTGCACAACTGCTCGTGGAGATTGACGTGGCCATGCGCTTCGGTGCACGTTTTGATCATGGCTTTGACTGAGTCAGGCTTGGGCGTATAGCCATGTCTCAGGCTATGCGCCCTCCTTTCGGGGGAGCTAGTCTTGGGCGCATGAAGTTTCACTGACTGGGTGTATGGAGCTACACTTGACTGGGCGCATGGAGCTTCATTGAGTGGGCACATGGAGTTGCACTGTCTGGGCGCATGGAGCTATACTTGACTTGGGCGCATGGAGCTATATTTGCTAAAAAAAATTATGCTTCTACAGTGTTCCATAGGACCGACACGTGTCCGATAAGGCTATCAAACGAAATCACAAACCTACCAAACTTCATGCACAGGGCTGGGGTACCTATATGGATGCATCTACGAAGAAAAAACAAAATTAAGAAGTGTTTAGAGAGATTTACCTATTGAGTGTCAAAACTCAATGAAATAAGCCTCCCAAACACGTAGATTGCCGATTCCCTCCGATCAAATACCTCTGATCCCTCGCTAGCAAGTCTCTAGTAGGTTCCTCTCCTCCCAACGGTCACAACGCACTTCGTTTGGAAGGATTTGGGTAAGAAATGAGAGAATGGGACTTTTAGAGGAGGAGGGAAAAAGTAGGGTGTTGAATTTGTGACGGCTACTAGTTTCTCACAAATAAAAAGGAGGGGCTGATATGTTTGGCCAGCCAAGGGGGTTATTAGGGTTAGGTTTAGGGTTTGGTCATGGGCCAGCACTCCTCAAGTTGCTTTAAAGGTCCATTGACAAAAAGGCTTAAAGGCTTTATATAAAAAAGAGACTTAAAAATAAATTAAATGATTCTTAAAATAGACAATAATTATAAATTAAAATTTAAAAAGCCAATATAAATCTAATTACATTATTAGGCTGCTAATCAAGGTTGACTAAGGTTATACCACCTTCTACTACCAAAACACCAATCAAAGCCACACACCAATCAATTTAATTAATAAAAAAATAAGAAAAATCAAATTAGCACATAATGACTAGAATACCCGTAATTATAAAAATGAGTGTGACATGTAAACTTGGACTGACTACTATGCACAGCCAAAGAAGTCCAAGGCAGCACAAGCCATGTACGTTCAATCTATTGTGCCTAAAGCTAAGGAGAAGCATACACTAATTGTCACGTGCATAGCTAATGGTAAGCTGTATAGAATGGGCCATTTTCCTAACTCTTTATGTCACTTGGGTGCACCTGATGTGCTGGAACCAAGCTATAGAGCAAATCTTGTAGTGACAAACCCATGCGCCCAGTTTGGTCGTGCGTATGAAATGGGTCTGTCTCACACTAAACCTTCCACCAATGATCTGGGTGCATCTCATGCGCTGAAACCAAATCATGGAGCACACCACTTACATACACACCCAAGCTCTCAGTGCAACCATGCACATGAAGTGGGTGTAATTGCGAACCTCCCTTCACAAGTTTTATGTGATGTGATTAGTCATAAGAGCAAAATGAGAGAGAGAATCGTTACGCATAATGTGCCTTTTTCTGGGCACACTTGTGCTAACATTGTCATCAACTGATACTGTGCCAAAATATTACTCTCTCCTTCTAGGCAGTCTGTATTTTTATGACTACGACCAGCCGCACCAATCCGACAATGTCTCGAAAAGAGGGTGCAAGTAGAAGACGATGATGAACTGCCCATCTATCACGACACGCACCCGATGTAGGGGCACGAGTGTGTAACAATGTCCAGCCTACGCCGCAGCATCAACGGTAGAACGTTGTCTAAGTCTACTATATTATCTATACATCTCATGAATATGTATCACAACCTATCAATGATATGTCAACTCTAAAGGGAGGACAATATAATGATAATACTCATAATCAATTAGGGGTGGGCATACGGGGCCAGGACCCGCGGTTCCGATCCGGCCCGAACCGTATATTGGTCAAACTGGACGGTTCCTAAAATTTGGAATTTAAACAGGGCGGGCCGGGACTGGTCGTGTGACACTAACGGGGCGGGACGGGTCCTATTTTCAAAATAAACGGGGCCCCGAACCGACCCGTTTCTAGGAGTATGATTTTTTTATTTATCAATTTTGATTTTTTTTTCATATATTAATTTATAAATAATAGCACACGTTATTGTTTAGTAAACAAATTCTAGAAATTGGAAAAATATAATACTTATTTTGTTCTTCTAAATAATAGAACATGTGTAAATGTTTACTATTCTATAATTTTTTGATTTTTTTTGGATCCGCTTGGACCCGCGGGTCGGCTCGGTTTGGACCCGTTTCGAACGGGCCGAATCCGTACAGGTTCCAATAATTTTTGGACCCGTCCCGTCCTGCCCCGCCAATTAACGGGTCCGGTCTGGATCCATAAAATTTGGACCCGGCCCGACCCGTGCCCACCCCTATAATCAATCACAATAAACTATAAGAAAGATAAATGATACGATAATGACATAAAAGATATGATTTAATAATCCAAAGAAGTCTAAAAGCATAACGTAATCCCAAATCCACAACCAGAGTCTATGAGTCTAACTATCTCAACATAACTGTTTCACTTAACAAAATGCCTTGGAGAAATTGGCTTTTGAAAATAAAACGAGAAAAAGTACAAGAAGTACAAATTTGATTATGGGGAAGTATTGCTGTAGAAGTTTGATTCGTAAATGATCACTTTGTTCCTTGGACCATATGATGATGATGAAGATCACTGCTTGAAGTAGAACAACTGGAAGAACTAAGTCACCAGAAAGGTATCGACGCACTTGGGCACTGATGGCGAGGCCGAATGCTTTCCTGCTTTGCTTCACTATGTTCTGAAAGAAAGGTTGAAGAAGAATGCTCTGGAGAATCAAAATCTCTAAGTTCTGATCTCTGTATTCTCTCCTGTCTCTGTCCTTTTGTTATGAAAAAAATAAGTCTATTTATAGACTTGGGCTCTTGTGCGTAAAAACTTAGCAAAAGTTCCATCTTTACGCTAACAACTGCCATCCACGATCGAAGCCAACCTCTGCATATGTTGACATGTGTCCCATCATTTCAATAAGAATAGGATGCATGTACACACGTTCTTCGAAAAGAATGGCATGAAAGCCACGTAGGCAGACCACGTTCCAAGCTGGTGGAGAATAGGGCGTAAAAATAGCCCCAATGTACTCTGAGCGTAAAGCAGTAGATTAGGCATAAAATAGCCTTGACATAGACTTCCTGCGTAAAGTGGTTGTTAAATAACCTTGAGCGTAAAGTAGCTCAAATCGATTTTACGCACACGTCAGCTGTTGAGCGTAAAAGCTCGTATAGTCTTCGTGCGTAAAAGAAGCCGTAGTGTGAGCGTAAAGTAGCTCAATCCATACACTAAACGACAACATTGGTCTCTGTGTAAAAACAAATCCCTTTGTGATATATGCCATCATTAATATCTCCATGTCAGAGTTTGCATTAAATGCGAGATTTGACAGCTTTGTCCAGCGTAAAAGAGGCTGCTCTGTCCTTGGCGTAAAATCATGGGTGTAAACCCGAGCGTAAAATTATCAGCCTGCTTAGGCGTAAAGCGATTAGCCTTGTCTTGGGCGTATAGTGATTACCCGCTCTGCTAGGCGTAAAGAAGATCACTTATGAATGAGATGACTCTTTCTTTGAAGCACTTTTTACGCTCCTACAAGACCCCCTTCAAAGTTTTCAAATATCTACAAAATTTGAAACACTTTGAATAGAAGCGTAAAAGTTGAGATTTGATCTGCCAGCGTAAAATTTGGGATACGCAACCGTCATCCGCGTAAAAGCGGGGATGTCCAACAGTTAGCGTAATTTTCAATAGTGTCGGTCAACACTCAACCGTCACAATGAATTTCTTTTCTCGAGACTTTCGAATGCCTTTTCGTTTTCCCCAGTTCTACATTAATAATGAGCAGTTTCCAAAGAGGAATATGAAGAGTTGGTTTAATTGTATAAATAAGAAAAAATTCTTCACTTTTGTCATTCATCCTCATAGTGACATGGCGCCAAAGAACGAGATTACTAACAAAGAGGCTTCGAGCTCCAGGCTTGACTTTGAGCGAGCATGCAACCTTTTAGAGTGCTTTGGACTGACTCATGCAGTCTTTAGTCGCATCGATGGTGGTCCCCCAACTGCGTACGAAGGGCCAGGAGATGCAGAAGCATTTCTTAATCTGATGCGTCGCTCCGGGATTCGTAATATGCACGAACTAGGTACTTCCCTTCGTCAGCCCGACGAGGGAGAGAAAAAATGATGTTTTTGCGAATCTTTTATCTGTAGGGGGCCACTTCCCCCTTTTTTATAAATAAAGTCTGATGTTAATCTCGTCTGTTGGTATATAGAACTGTTTAGCACTTGACTGCTTCTATGGTTGTTAATTTCCAAGAAACAAACCAACACGTGGCATCTGTCTTGTGGTTACGAGAGCCTTTAAATAGGATCTTCTCCCGAAATAGACTCATACCAATCAGCTTCTTCAGCCTTTATAAATAGCCGAGAATATTTCATATATTTTTATTCTTGTTCTTCTGAAGATAACTTTCTGCAATGTCATTCTCCAACAAGTGACAATGGCAAAGCTGTCCAATGATGTTCCTTTGTACGCCCGGTCATTAGACGTAGATTCAACCATCGTTAGAGCCAAACCATTTGGCTTAAGTGGTAAGTCCGACTGTAAGCAAATATCTGTCTTCCAATTTTCTGTTGGGAACAGGTATTCATGAGCGTAAATTCTTGACGAGCATAAAAAAATCCTTGCTGAAGCACTGGCGTAAAAGCCTTGCCGAAGTTCTGGCGTAAAAGCCTTGCTGAATCACTGGCGTAAAAGCCTTGCTGAATTACTAGCATAAAAGCCTTGCTGAAGCACTGGCGTAAAAGCTTTGCTGAATCAAAGGCGTAAAAGCCTTGCTGAATCACTGGCGTAAAAGCCTTGCTGAAGCAATGGCGTAAAAGCTTTGCTGAATCAAAGACGTAAAAGCCTTGCTGAATCACTGGCGTAAAAAGCCTTGCGATCTGTTTTTAGTTAGCGTTTAATACGCATCTGATAATACTTCTGTTTTAAAACACTTTTTCTTTGTTGTTTTTTGCAGAAGTTTGGCTGAGCAGCTTTTCCAGAACCGACATTGGCAATTTTGACGCTATGAGGAGCGTTCTTCTGACATCAACATCAGGGAGCTCATGCACTTTTAACGCGCAAATCAGATAACTCAGAACTCTTCATGGGATAGAAGGGTCTTTCTCTGTTGGTAGGAAGAGCCTTTATACACGGAGAGTTGGATAGTGGAGTCAACTCTACCCCGAGAAATCGGGTAGTAGAGTTTCTTTCACGGCAGAACTAGGAATCGTATCCCAATGCTGGATGCGTTCCTATCTCCTCTGGAAGGCCGTCCCTAATCCACCAGTTGTATTGGCAGCAACACGTCTTCGGGCTGCTATACTCTGGGATTCTCCTCTCGTCTGAGAGAGAAGACCAGAGTTTGATTCCTTCTGTTCTGGTTGCCACAAAGGCTTGGACAGCAAGGAATTGACACCAACAACGAATCCGACGAAGAAGATCCAAAGAAGAAACAGATCTCTATTAGGCTATCGTTGTGTGTATAGAATAAAAATCCAAGAATGTAATAGATTTCCATTATAACTTTGTAAGAAAGTCTAAGACATGTAATAGACTTTTTTGATGATATGGAAATGGAAATGATGATTCTTCTACGATCAATAATTTGTATCTATCTGGATGTAATATGGACATGATAGATAAATGAAATCTTATTTTCTGTTTTAGAGTATATAATAATATCAGAGGTAATATGGACATAATAGTATACTCAAAAGAAAATTAGATTAATATCTATGCAGAGGTCAAATAGAAGTGATGGATAGGAAAAGTAAGTAGATTTAGTATTTATTAAGAGGTCATGGAAACATGATAAATAGCGAATCCCACTTTCTAATCAATTGATAAAATAGAAGATATAAGATCCCTTTCCCAGGAGACAAGAAATCAGCTTAACCAAACCTTGGTAGCTGGGGACTAAGGAGACAGATGTCATGAACATATAAGTCCATCTTAATGTATGAATGAATCATAATTTTCGGGAAAAGAAAGCATTGATTCGATTCCGTAATTAAATGAACGAACTCGATAGAACGAATGGACAGGTCTTTTCGGGAATGAAAAGTTGTTTTCAATCTCAAAGATCGGTTCATCGACAGTCCTCTTCTATAAATAGGCGAGAACTCTCTGTAACATTTCATTCTTATTTCCACTCCTCTATTGGAAATGTCTTCCGAGGATGCACAGCAAAAGAATGAAGATTCCAGGAAAATTGAGGACGTCACTGAGATGTGTCCCCTTGAGTCAACAGTAGCGGGCCCGACTCAAGTAGGCAACAGCTCTTCTACGCCCAAGCCACCACAAGATATCCTTGCGTTCTTAGTAGAGCCAGAAAAAACTCCTGAAGAAGAAGCATTGAGGATGGCCATCTGCAAATTTTTTATGAGCTCAGGCAACGACGCCTTCGAGACATTAACTGACTATGTATTCCATAAGGGAGGGAGTGGCCCTCGTCCTTAATCTTTTGTCTTGAACAAAAATAATAAAAGGAGCTTTATTTTCATTCTGTCTCTTTTTTTTATACATAGTATTTCTTAAGAAACTTGCCATTGATTGGCATCATGAGTAGATCTCCATTGGGCTTTGATAACCGATAGGCGCTATTAGAAAAGACGGACTCAATTACATAAGGGCCTTCCCATTTTGCTTGAAATTTTCCTTTACTTTTATGAGTCATTACCATCGGTCTTCGAACAGCTAATACAAGTTCGCCAACCTTGAATACCCTCTCTTTTACTTTACGATTGAAAGTTCGAGATATACGGGCTTGATATAGTTCAATATGATGTTGTGCTTGAAGACGCTTCTCATCCAATCCTTCAAGTTCTTGGAGTCGTAAGCGGTCATTATTCTCTGTAGTTAGCTCATTAGCAATGGCTATTCGTAGAGATGGGATCTGGATTTCCAATGGGAGGACAGCTTCACATCCATAAACCAATGAGAATGGTATAAAATCAGTAGGAGTCCGGACTGTTGTTCGATAAGCCCATAAACACTCTCCAAGTTTGTCATTCCAATCACGTTTATTAGAAGAGACAAACTTTTTAAGAAGTTTAATGATCGTCTTATTGAAAGCTTCGGCTAAACCATTAGCAACTGGATTATAAGCCGTAGAAGCAAAATTCTAGATTTGATTCTGATCACAGAATCGATAAAATGCCTGACTGGCAAATTATGGACCATTGTCATGAATTATTCGTCTAGAGATCCCGAAGCGATAAATGACATGGTGTTTGATGAAGCTGATCACGTTAGATGTTTTCACTTCAGCAAGGGGAATTGCTTCTGCCTACTTAGAAAAGTAATCGGTTATAGCTGATATAAACCGATGTCCCTTGACAGAAGGTGGATTAATAGGACCAATGACATCCATACCCCAAGCTTCAAAGGGCCAAGAGGCTGCTGTAGGATGTAGAAATTCAGACGGTTGATGAATAAAATCAGCATGAATCTGACATACTTTACATCTTCTGTCATAGTCTACAGCATCTGCTATCATAGAAGGCCAATAATACCCCATTCTTCGAATGCGGTCTTGTAATTTAGGACCCGGTTGATGAGCACCACAAATATCATTATGAGCTTCTCATAGTGTTTGTTTAACTTCACTTTCTGAGAGACAACGCAGCAAGAGTCCATTATAAGAACAACGGTATAGCATATATAAAGATGAATCATAATAAAATCGAAACGATCGTCTTTTGATTGATGCAGCTTCTTTCGGATCTTCAGGCAAAATCCCATGGACTGCATAATCAATGAATGGAGTTCTTCAATCTTTCTGCTGGAAACTTGACTCTGTAGTATAACTTTGTTCAATATACAAATTATTCTTAACACAGAACAAGTCTCGATCCAACAAAGTAATTGTATTTTGTCTTCGGATTGGAATAGCTAGGTCTGCAGCTAAACTGGCAAGAGCATCAGCTTCCACATTTTGAGAGCGTGGTACAAACTCAATGAAGAATCCTTTGAATGAAAGGACCAATTTAACCACCACATGATGATAAGGGATGAGATCGGGATTTCTGACTTCATAAGTCCCTCTAACTTAATTAACGATCAATTGGGAATCTCCATAAGCTTCTAGGAACTCAATATCCAGTTGTTTTACAACTTGGAGACCAATCAATAGAGCATTATATTCTGCTACATTGTTGGAGCATGGTTCATTGAGAGAATAGGCACGGTATATAACCATTTTGTCAGGAGAAACCAAGACGATTCCTACCCCAGAGACAATATTGCCTTTAGGTCCTACTCGTGATGCTCCATCAAAATATAATTGCCATATGTCATTCTTCAAAGTCAGGTTACAATCCACGACTTCATCTGGAATGTCCTCATATAATTTTGATGTTTCAGGTATAGGGTGAGCAGCCAAGAAATCGGCTAATGCTTGACCCTTTATTGATTTCTGAGGTACATAAACCATGTCATAAGGAGTAAGCAACATCGCCTAAGTGGCCAACCTGGAGTTAAGAATGCTAGGTTTTCTCATCAATACCAGAATAGGATTTATTCTGGAGATGACATGAATAGTCTGCCCTGTCACATAATGTCTTGTCTTTTGGACGGCAAAAACTAAAGCTAGACATTCTTTTTCCACAGGAGTATACCTGTGTTCAGCTCCGACCATCATTCTGCTCAGATAATAAATTGCCTGCTCATGACCCACATCACTTTTTTATGCAAGAAGAGCGCCAAGTGAATGATCCAAGGCTCGAACATATAGCAAAAATGGCCTTCCTACCACCGGGGGTACCAGGACAGGAGGGTTTGTCAGGTATTGCTTAATGTCATTGAAGGCTTTCTGACATGCTTCATCCCAAACAAAAGATACACCTTTCTTTAATAAACCGGAGAAAGGTTGACATCTTCCAGAAAGATTAGATATAAATCTTCTGATATAAGCAATACGATCCTGAAAGCCACGGAGTTCTTTCAGATTACGAGGAGGACGCATTTCAAGAATTACCTTAACCTTATCAGGATCAACGTGGATACCCTGAGAAGTAATGACAAATCCTAAAAATTGTCACTGGAAACCCCTAAGAAAGACTTAGTAGGGTTCATTTTCAATTGATGCTGGCGCATCAATTCAAATACTGTCCTCAAGTCCTGAATGTGATCATCCTTCGATCGACTTTTAACAGCGATGTCATCTACATAGCATTCAACTATCTTCCGTAGATGTTCTTGAAAGATGTTGCTCAAAGCCCGTTGATACGTGGCACCGGCATTTTTAAGACCAAATGGCATAACTGTATAGCAGTAGACCCCAAGAGGTGTACAAAAAGTGGTGTGCTTCTCATCTTCTGGATGCATCTTGATCTGATTGTATCCTGAGAATCCGTCCATAAAAGACATGCGTTCAAAACCATATGTATTGTCTATCATGACATCAGTAATTGGAAGTGGAAATTCATCCTTTGGACAAGCTGCATTAAGATCTCGATAATCTATACAAACTCAAACTTTTCCGTTCTTCTTTATGACAGGAACAATATTGGCAACCCAATTCGGGTGTTGCTCTTCACGAACAAATCCACATGCGATCAACTATTTGACTTCTGCTTCAATTGCATCCATCATGTCTGGTCTAAAATGTCATTGCTGTTGTTTTACAGGCTTGACTTTGGACAGAATATTGAGTTTATGAGTGGCAACTTTAGGATCTAACCCTGGCATATCCTCATAACTCTATGCAAAGATGCCAATATATTCTTTGATAAGTTTTATCAACTCTTCCTTTTCATCTTCAGCAAGATTTTTACTGATGAATATTGGTTTGGACGTAGCTCCATCCCCAACATCAATCTGGATGACCTCGTCTTTTGTGGGTGGCTGTCGTTGTTCAAAACGGAGTTTCCACTGAGTATCCATCTATTGTACCCAAGGATCATTCTCAAATGGTTCTAATTCATTATCAGTTTGAACCATATTGACTGAGAGTACTTGTCCAGATTTCTGAATCCGATGATTGCGAAGAGCTAGAAGAGAATTCTTCTTGTATATCGTCATAAAATATGTGGGACGGATCATATTCCAACCCATGACAAGTCTTTTGGTAAAACGGATCACCATATAATGGTAGTCGTCTACCCTTGCCTTGATTGAGACCTTGCATAGTCTTCAAGTCATATCCCATGTTCTGGATAATCTTGATAGATTGTTGACTATACTTGTCAATTCGGATTCTTCCCTTGTCTTTATCCTTCAGCTCATCTGTCTGAGCAACAGGGATATTTCTAGCCAGGCCAAACACAATTTGGCGCTTGTTTTTCTTATCAGACGGAACCACAAAGTAAGATTCTTCGTGACGTTTAAAAGTTACGCAAGCTTGTGATGAAGCGGCCACAGGTAGAGGATAAGAAGAAGATGTTAGGAACCTTTGAGCATAAGGTCCAACATCTATATGAGGAGGGAAAGAATTTTTCTTATGATCGATGTATAAAGTTTCTTCTGGCTCGATGTCGTCTTTATATCGATGACTTTGATTATCAGAAGATAAAGTCATTCTTTCGATAAACTTGACAGCCATATACTCGAAAAAGAAATCTTCATTGATATCAAAAAGTACAGAATGATCAATATTTACATCATTTATGATTTGACTGCTATGCCTCGGATTAATCATCAGTGGACCATTATCCGTCTTCTGCGTAGATTTGCCAAGATTGACAATTAATGGTAGTTCTGGATCATTCGTACAAGAAGTACGTCCTTTGACCTTGATCATGAAAGGTTGAACTTGGCTCTTAGCAGGAATATTTGTTGATTCCTCAAATGAAGTTTGAGTTCTTCCTTTAACCTTGATTATCAGAGGTTGATCATTGACAGATTGGGATTAGATTCGTCCCTTGACTATGATCTTCAAAGGTTGCTCCTCTGACAGATCTTCATTAATAGATTGATCCTCGGTAGGTGATTGATCTTCAGCCATATCTGATATCTCTTTTATATGCTCTTGTTTATAAAGCCTTGAATCAGAAAAATAGGCTTCGATACCCTTGAAGGGATTGATATCAGCAAACTCAGTTTTCACAACTCCTTGGGAATCCATATACTTGAAGCATTGGTGGAGAGTTGAAGGTACAATATTATGCTCATGAATCCACGGTCTCCCCAAAAGGATATTATAGGAGACGTCTGAGTTGATAACATAGAAAGTTACCATGGTTCGAAGATCACCAATCTGAATCTGCAGACAAATCTTCCCCAATGGCTTGCTCTTGCCAGAGTTAAAACCGACTATCGTAGTACTAGTGTAAGTCAAATCACTAGTAGGGATCCTCAGGGGTCTTAGCATACTCTGAAGAATTATGCTAATTGAGGATCCAGGATCAATGTAAATCATGTCAATTTCAGTGGATCCAATATACCCGGTATAGCACAAAGGCCTGTCATGCTTGTTATGCTTCAACAGCATATCTTCTTGTGTAAAGGTGATGTTGGGAATTGCTTCCATCACACTATGACATTGTGGACATGACACTGGTATATTATCAGGAGTCTTGAGTTGAGCCAAGCATGAATCTGCTTGAAGTAAAGCTTCACTCAAAGTCTCTCTACTTTCTCTGGAAAGGTGAAGCAACTCAAATATAGATAGTCTAGCCGGAGTATTGGCTAAATGAGTTAGAATATCGAATTTGTAAGGCTTCATTACTACCTCCTGACTGGAAGCAGACTTCAATAGTACGTCGAAGCGTACTGCTTTCTGTTTCCCCTTTTCAACCACAGAAGGTTTAGCAGGAGCAGAAGAGGATTGAGTTGGTAGTGTCTCCACTACGTCTTCAGCTTCTTTGGAGGATCCCTCATGGCCTTTATGGTACTCTTTTTCAGATCTTGTACCAGCAAAAGATTCTTCTTCAGACTCAGGAGAAGGAAGTACCATATTACAGGATTTTGTCTTTCCTTTCTTAGCCTTCTTCTTGTGTGGATTGTTATGAGGAGCTTCAGAACCCAATCCAAAAGTGGAATTTTGACTTTGAATCTGTAAAGAAAGTCGTATTCCTTTATCATAATTCAAACCTTCTGCCTTCTGAAAGTCATAACCCATCTTCTTCATGAGATGGACAGATTGTTGACTATACAAGTGAGTGGGCAGCATACTTTTGACAGGTGTTCCAATAGAGGAAGAGGAAGAAGCAAGACCTTCTGTAACCTCAAAAGAGTGGAGAATAGGTGTCGTTGTAGCCACAGGAGGAGAAAGATTCGGGATACGAGGAAGAATCTCTGTTGGAGCTTTTTCATAAGCAGCAAAGACTTGTTGTGCCCGATATAAAGGAATACTATTCATGGCTAACCACTGCTGATGAGTAAGCTTGAGCTTGGTAGAAGGAGCTAGACTTGGGGGACAGATGTTCAGTCCTTTCAGTCTATCTTCTAAAGAAAGGCCATCCCATAGGTGATCCAAGTCATCGAGATCTAGAATAACATGGGAAATCATGTTGCAGGTTCTGACTTTCTTGCCCTTCTTGAATTTTAAAGTTTTATCTTCACTTTCCAACTCAGGCACTAAGTCAGGATGTACCTACATGATTTCACCATTCTTTAGTGTAAGCGGCAGTAATCCTGCATCTTCTTCTCTGGCAGGCAGGATATTCACGATCTTCATCGTCGCCTTCGGAATTGGAATAATTCCATCTGGGACCTGCTGTGGAGGAAAATCTCCGAACTGAAGAGAAACCATATTGGTTGTAACCGTATGGTCATCATTGGTTAAAGCGATAGTCCCGTCATTTATCAACTCCTAGATTTTCTTCTTCAGGACATAGCAAGCACTGGTAGGATGATTACTGTATCTATGATAGATACAATATTTGGGATTATCAGTTAGATTCACCTCATTAGGCCTCCTTGGCTCTGGAATCTGAAGTTTGCCACTTTTTACCAGACACTGAAATATCCCTGGGATATCACTCTCATCAAAAGAGTATTCTTCCTTTGGCCTGGAAGATTCCTGACTATTCGGCATCGTTTTATTCTTGGAAAGATTAACCATGAGGGTATCTTTCCCCTTCACATTACGATTGCCGGGGTTATTACCAGGATTACTTTTCTTTCCTCTATCATCTGAGGCGAAAATCATCCTATGTTCACGAGCCAACCTACCATTGGTCTCGACAGAAACTGCTGCTATGATGAACGAAGCCCAATCTGAGAATTTGGAACCCGTAAAAACAGCGATGGATGGTCGTAGATTCATCTTGTATGTATCAATCAATGCTGAATCTGGCATACCAGGAGGCATCTTTAAAGTAGCCTGTCGGAAACGTTCGATGAACGTCCAAGTATCTTCTTTCTCCTTTTGTTTGATTTCTATCAAGGAGGACATGTTCATGTCCATGCCTTCTTCATAGAAGCGGGAGAGAAATATTGCCTTAAATTTGTCAAAAAATGAAATGCAATTGTCGGGTAAACTTCGATACCAATCATAAGCCGAATCGGTCAGGCACCCGATGAACACTCGAGTGAGAAGAGCGTCATCTTTCTGCAAGTGTACAGTCATAATATCAAAGTAATTAATATATTGACTAGGAGATGCTTTTCCATCGAACAAAATCATAGATTGTGGCTTAAATTTCGATGGAAAGGGTACATCATTCCAATGAGGAGGATAAGGTTGCTTGATCCCTAACCTCTGGAGTTGATCTTTGTGCCTCAAAACTTCAAACTGTGCTTTGAGCTCACGCACTGCTTGAATGGCTTCACTGGTTTGGGGAAGCACATTTGATTGAATGGTTGTTGGATGTACCGTAACCCCCACTGGAGGTGGTACATCTTCAGGGATGATGGGATCTGGAAATGCAGAATTCTGATTAACAGCCGGCTCTTGAGTATTCAAAGGTATTTCAGCCCCTTGACTATCTTGAGTTTGTGCTGCTACTGGTACTGGTATTATTTGTCACTACCATATTTCTAGTGTGAGGGTATTTTTGTCATTTTTGGGGTATTTTAAATTTATTAGAATTAATTAGAATTTATGGGAATTTTTAGGAATTATTTGAAATTGTTTGACTAGGATGACTTTTGACTAGTGCTGACTTTGTAGACCTACCTAGAAGCTAACCTTAGTTAGTGGGCCATGGTTAGGTCAAGTGACTCTAATCTAACCTAGCCTAGCACTTGGTTTAAGTCATTTTAGCAATAGGATTAGAAGTCATAAGTCATGACTTATGGTTTTAGAACCTTGTTTAATTTTAATCTACATTAGCCTTTGTAGCTTGGCCCAAGGCCCAATATTTTGGCTAAGCCTCACCCTAAACCCTAGTGGCCGGCCACACTCTCTACATAGGGATTTCTACCATATAAAACCCCTCCCAAATCTAGGGTTGCCTCTTTTCTTTAGGAAGAGCCCTATTTTCAAGGAGGTGAGTTCTTATCTAAATAAAATCATTATAAATCCATTATAGGTCCTAAAATCCCCAAACTAGTTGCATTAATTCCTAATACTATTCTTCTTGCTGTTATGAATGTTTTGGTTCAGTTTGGAGTTGATTAGAAGTGATTGGGATACCAAGCAAGGAGCTAACAAGGAGACTTTTCCATTGAAAGTTCAACAAGAGGTAATTTCTTCAACTCTCAATGGATTTTCGATTTGTCTTCATGTATAGGAAGCCCTAAGGGTCCCCCTAAGGTCTGGATAAGTTTCGAGTCGAGTGTCGGAGGATTCGTGTCCATTCTGGACACGTATCAGTACACTGGCTAGGTGTTCAACATAATACCACAGAGGGTATGTCGATCCTTTTTGCCTGTTGTTTTTGAATAGGACTGATAGATTAGATCTTGTCTTTCGATCCCTGTGTTTGAGTGTTGGTGTCGTGTCATTTTTGTGTCGATTTCATGACCTGGACACGCGCGTGCACACGCTCGCGCGCGTGCTACAGGGATCTCCTGCCTATCGGGCCCTGTAGCGGACACGACACGTGTCGTTTGGACACGAGACTTGACATGTGGCATGGGGCCATGACTGACACCCCGTGTGTCAAGCCCCATGTGTCCCCGTGTCGTGTCTAGGTAGATATCAGCTGTGTACGTGTTTTGGCTGTGTCTGTGCACACTAGTTTTGGGCCACTGATATGGGCCTCGTGTTCGACACTGGCACGTCGTAGACACAGGCCAGTGGGCCTATGAGGTAGCCCTATAGGTGGGCTACCTATGAGGGTGACCACGAGATCCATTCGTGTCCTGTGTCGTGCACACGACACAAGTGTATGTGTGTACGAGACAGTACACTGGCAGTGCACTGTATGTGTATCACTTTATGATTCTTGTTGTGGACACGCCGTGTCAGGCTTTGGGAGACACGATTGAGTTGTGTGAGGTTGTAACTTGCTAAGGAATTCTAGAATTAGCTAAGCCTTGTGATATAATTTGTATAGGCTTGCCTAGCCTTGTTAGGCATGGTGCTAGCTAGTATAGATTGGAATAGCCTAGTTTAGACTCTACTAGACTTGGTTGACCTAGTTTGACTTCTAGGGTTGACCAGAGTTGACCAAGAGTTAACTTTGGCCTAGATTGACCTAGAATCATGTAGAATGCATAGTAGGACTACATTACACTATTCTGGACTTGTTGTGACTTGTGCTGTTCTGATTAGGAGCCAGACACCCCTCCTTGGACAGTACGATTCATATCAGACACTCAGTTACAGGCGAGTACATTCTCTGATCATTTCATATCCTGCTTAGAATTATTTTCTGCAGTAGATTACTTTACTTGTACTATCACGTTGGTCACACGGATTGGTACTATATGGATCTCTACATGCGATGTTATTCCCCTCGGGAGCATCGGGTACATTGTGCTTGTGCGTTTCACTTACATCGTGTACTCCTGTGCTTTCATTTACATGTGCACTCCGGTGAACTTTGTACTCTCAGGTTCACGGAGCCCCCATGTATACTATCATGTGCACCCTATATGGGCCTCCATGTGATATCTTGTACAATAACATAACCTGTTTAGATCCTTGTGTATTGATTGGGGTGCGGGAGAGTAGAATTGGGCATGTGAATAATACACCAGTAGTTTCTTATCAGAATCTCATCCTTAGTGTCTCATCAGAATCTCCTATGCCATTTACATGTCCATATTGTACTCTGACTCACTAGTCACTGCTAGTTCTTTATGTATAGTAGATATTTATATTACAGTTCTCTTCCTGTTTACATACCGCATTTCCTTAGTACCTGTATCTTACTTTACTGCATGTTTTTACTTTCTAACCTGCTATGATTTGTTGAGATGTACTGTACTCGCTCCTGTCCTGACTGGACCTGTTGAAATATTACAGAGGACGAGGAGGAGGCCTGCCTGGACACTTTCTACGGGGCAGCCTTAGAGGATACCTGTGAGCTGGACTCCCAGGAGGATCCAGCAGTAGCTGAGGACCTTCCCCCGACTGCCTAGACTAGATTATTTAGCTTGTTTTTTATTTGTAGCCTGGAGGCATGTTCTAGTTAGACTCTTTATTTGGAGATCAGTTGTATATATTCTTTTATCTGAGACCTTGTATTGCTTGGATTATCTTAGACTGCTGTTATCTATTTCATTTCCTTGAGTTCTATTTCATATCATGCTATCTCTTCCTTAGTTGTGATTGAGTTTTCTATTACTATGTTACCCCGTTCGGGGAGTATAAACTGTTTAGAGATACACTGTTAGATGTTGTGACCTAGGACAGCGTTCTACCGCCGACACTGCGACGTAGGCTGGACGTATTCACGTCTCGTACCCTTACTCTAGGGTGCGGGTCGTGACACGTTTTTAGTGGTGGCCCATGCAGGTCTTGACTAGAAGTGTAGTGGTACTCGAACTAGAGTAACACTGCAGCCTGCTATAGGATATAGGACATTAATTTTAAGATACTCAATCACTTTAGGAAAATTTCCTTTTATTGCCATCTAAATCCTTTTGTCAGCTGATCCTTTGAATTATAATTATCCGCCTTTGTTATTTCGCTTCTTTCTCAGAAATTGATACTCTTGTTTGTCTATCTTCAGGATGGTAGAGACTCGATCGCAGCGTGCCATCCATGAGGATGCTATAGAGGGGACTGCTACCTCTCAGCCAGCACGGCGAGGCCAGGGGACTGCAGCTCTTGCCACCTCAGCTCGTGTTAAGACCTCGGCAGCCGCAGCAGGGGGTATGCATCCACTGACTGGGAGGCAGGACCCGGTCTTTCCAGAGGATCCTTTCCAGCCGCCACCGCCTCCAGGACATGTGGACGCAGCTCAGATGTTCGCATATTTCCAGCAGTTCATGGACCGACAGCAGGCTCGGTAGGACAGAGGCATGGAGTTGGCCGTCACGACAGCCGCAGCTCGACCAGTGGTGCAGCAGCAGAGGACACCAGGGATCGAGCAGTTTCAGAAGATGAGCCCCAGGGACTTCATGGGGACAGAGGGGATCCTGTATGCCGACGAGTGGATCGAGCATATGGAGGAGATCTTCCGCTTGGCCAGGATTCCAGCAGACCTTCAGATCGAGGCCGCAGCTAGCCGGATGCGAGATCTTGCTCGCACCTGGTATCAGTCGGACCCCAGGGTGGGGGTACCAGGGCAGACTTGGGAGCAGTTCAGGGGCTTCTTCAAGAAGAAGTTCTTCCCAGATTCAGCAGTCAGAGCCTTGGAGACGCAGTTTGAGAGCTTGGTCCAGGGGAGCCTCTCAGTAGAGGAGTATACGGGAGAGTTTGGCCGTCTCGGCAGGTTTGTTGAGGGGTTGAGCGAGATGGCGAAGGCCCAGAGGTTCCGGAAGGGTCTGGTCAAGGAGGTCAAGTCCCTGACCAAGGGGAATAGAGATGCTACATTTGAGAAGATCTTGACGGGAGCCCTGCTAGCAGAGGATGATCTTGAGCTTAGGCTCAAGAGAGGGAGAGACCCAGTTGGGGGCAGTAGCAGCAGCGGAGGCCAGGCCAAGAGGCCTCACGTTCAGTTTCAGCAGCCCAGGCAGTTTCAGCCGCAGCCGATTCAGCAGAGGCCGGCTCACCAGCAGCCATTTCAGCATCAGGCACCCAGGCAGACAGTCAGTTGCACCTTCTGCAAGAAGCCAGGGTATGGATGGAATGAGTGCAGGAAGAGGCTTGGGAAGTGCCTTCTTTGCGGAGCAGCAGATTACCAGATGAGGGAGTGCCGCATAGCACGAGCAGCTCCGGGAGGTGGAGCTAGAGCTCCAGTGGGCCAGCAGCGGGGACCAGCCCTGCCGACTCAGCAGCAGAGGTTTGTCCAGCACCAGCAGCAGGCCAGGGGAGGCCACCAGGGGCGAGCTTTTGCCATGGCAGCAGGAGATGCGGAGGTAACTGGAGAGCTGATTGCAGGTTCGATTCTTCTCGACTCCAGTCCAGCATTTGTATTGTTTGATTCTGGTGCATCGCATAGCTTCATTTCAGTATCTTTTGCGATTATGCATGGTATAGTAGCTGAATCGTTGCCTAGGACTTACAAGATCACGACTGGGGGTGGTATTATCCTCGTGAGTGATATTTGTAAGGGTCGGAGAGTAGTTTTGGGAGGCCGTGAGTTGGAGGTGAGCCTGCTCGTAATGCCATTGCCGAACTACGATATAGTACTATGCATAGATTGGTTGAGCAGGCACCACGCCAGTATTGATTGCAGAGGGGGTAGAGTTCTGTTCAGAGCGCCGGGGGAGCCAGAGTTCGAGTACTCCAGACGTCAGGCAGAGCAGAGCAGCGGAGTCTTCTGTGGAGTCTCGGTCGAGGAGCAGACGATTCCACACCCCTTGATAGCAGAGTATATGGATGTTTTCCCGGAGGAGTTGTCGGGACTGCCACCGGACAGGGACATAGAGTTCTCGATAGACTTGGTTCCAGGAGCGGAGCCTATCTCTCAGCATGTCTATCGGATGAACAACAGCGAGCTGGTGGAGCTGAAGAAGCAAGTGGATGAGCTACAGGACAAGGGCTTCATCCGCTCGAGTTCGTCGCCATGGGGTGCACCAGTGTTGTTCGTGCCGAAGAAGGATGGGTCAGTACGCATGTGTATTGACTATAGGACACTCAACAACCTCACGATCAAGAACAGATACCCACTGCCGCGGATCGACGATCTGTTTTACCAGTTGAGCGGAGCTCGGGTATTTTCTAAGATTGATCTGAGGTCAGGATATCACCAGGTGAAGGTAAAGAGGGAGGATATTCCCAAGACTGCTTTCAGGACGCGGTACGGGCAGTTCGAGTTTTTGGTTATGCCGTTTGGGCTAACCAATGCACCTGCAGTGTTTATGAACCTTATGAACAAGGTGTTCCATCAGTATCTGGATCAGTTTGTAGTAGTGTTTATTGATGATATCTTGATATATTCCAAGACTGAGGAGGAGCATGAGGAGCATTTGAGGATAGTGTTGGAGATTCTCAGGAAGGAGCAGCTTTATGGGAAGCTCTCCAAATGTGAGTTTTTCATAGACCGAGTGGATTTCTTGGGGCATGTGGTGACTGGAGACGGTATCTCGATTGACCCCAAGAAGATTGTAGCAGTCGAGGCATGGGCAGCGCCGACTTCAGTTGCAGAGATTAGGAGCTTCCTGGGGCAGGCAGGGTATTATCGGAGATTCGTGTAGGATTTCTTCCGGATCGCAGAGCCGTTGACACGGTTGACCCGGAAGGATACTGAGTATATATGGTCAGAGGAGTGTCAGGCAGCTTTTGATGAGTTAAAGAAGCGGCTGACGACAGCTCCGATTCTTACGTTACCTTCAGGATCAGGTGGATTCACTATTTATAGTGATGCTTCAGGGAAGGGATTGGGTTGTGTGTTACAGCAGCACGGGAAGGTGATTGCCTATGCTTCCAGGCAGTTACGTCCCCATGAGAAGAACTACCCTACCCACGACCTGGAGCTGGCAGCAGTGATTTTTGCCTTGAAGCTGTGGAAGCATTATCTGTATGGTGAGAGGGTGGAGATCTTCACAGATCACAAGAGCCTTAAGTATGTGTTCACTAAGAAGGAGTTGAATATGAGACAGCGCAGATGGTTGGAGTTGATGAAGGACTTCGACATTGCACTGCAGTATCATCCAGGGAAGGCCAACGTGGTTGCAGATGCCTTGAGTAGGTATCCGACAGCCATGTGTTTGACCATGGATCGGCATTTGCTTGCCGACTTGGAGAGCCTTGGGATTGAGGTGATCGTACCGGGAGTGCAGATACAGCTATGGGGGATGCAGATTCAGTCAGACTTGATGGACAGGATCAAGGCAGCCCAGTTCGAGGATGTGGCTTTGCAGAGTATCAGAGAGCAGATCAGTATAGGAGTGGAGGATCCTGAGTTTTCACTTGCAGAGGATGGTGCCCTGAGGCACGGTGCCAGATTATGTGTGCCTAACGGGGAGCTCAGAGAGCAGATTATGCAGGAGGCCCACAGATCTCAGTACTCTATACACCCGGGTGCCAACAAGATGTACCAAGATCTGCGGGAGCACGTATGGTGGTCAGGGATGAAGCGGGAGGTGTCCCACTTCGTAGCTAGGTGCTTGGTCTATCAGCAGGTCAAGGCAGAGAAACAGAGGCCCGGTGGATTGTTGCAGCCGCTGCCCATTCCCGAGTGGAAATGGAAGCATATCACGATGGACTTCGTATCAGGATCACCGCGTACTCCAGGAGGAAAAGATACGATTTGGGTCATCATTGACAGGTTGACCAAATCGGCCCACTTTTTGCCATTCAAGGTGGGTACGTCTACAGAGAGGCTGGCGGAGATGTATATGCGGCAGATAGTCAGGATCCACGGAGTTCCGGTCAGCATCGTCTCAGATCGGGATAGCCGTTTTACTTTCCATTTCTGGAGGAGTCTGCAAACCAGCTTGGGCACTCAGCTCAAGTTCAGTACTGCATACCACCGCCAGACGGACGGACAGTCGGAGCGGACTATTCAGACCCTTGAGGATATGCTGCGGACGTGCGTTCTGGACTTTGGAGGTTCCTGGGAGGATCATCTTCATTTGGTGGAGTTTGTCTATAACAATAGTTTCCAGGCCAGCATCGAGATGTCACCTTTCGAGGCTCTGTACGGGCGTAGATGCCGTACACCCTTATCCTGGGATGATGTTGGTGAGCGAGCTTTGCTGGGGCCAGAGATGGTTGTGGATGCGGCCGAGAAGGTGAAGCTCATCAGGGACAGACTTCGCGTGGCGCAGGACAGACATCGGCACTGGGCCGATAGCCACCGGAGGCCCTTGGAGTTTGAGGTACAGATTAGAGTAGGATTAGATTTAGGTTGTTTGTTTGTGATTTGATCATGTTGTTTATTATTATTTAATTGAGACCTTGCTTGTGATTAGGTCGGAGACCAGGTTTTCTTGAGGATATCTCCGACTCGTGGTACGATACGTTTTGGTGGAGGCGGGAAGCTTAGCCCGCGCTTCATCGGCCCTTTCGTTATCAGCGGGAGAGTCGGTGACGTGGCTTACAGGCTAGACTTGTCGCCTGTACTTGTGGGGGTCCACAACGTATTCCATGTATCACAGTTGAGACGGTACGTGGCTGACCCTAGCCATGTGCTCGATCATTCGAAGATTGAGGTGGGTCTTTCTCTCAGCTATCCAGAGCAGCCAGTGGAGGTGTTGGATCGACGGGAGAAGGTCCTGAGGAACCAGGTGATACCTTTGGTACGCGTCGCATGGAGACATCATTCTCCAGAAGAGTCTACCTGGGAGCGAGAGGATGAGATGCGCGAGTGGTACCCTTATCTTTTTGGACCTTGAGGTATACTTTCTATCCTTCTCATCAGTTGCATTTCGCCTTTCAATTTCGAGGACAAAATTCTTTTAAGGAGGATAGATTTATCACTACTACATTTCTAGTGTGAGGGTATTTTTGTCATTTTTGGGGTATTTTAAATTTATTAGAATTAATTAGAATTTATGGGAATTTTTAGAAATTATTTGAAATTGTTTGACTAGGATGACTTTTGACTAGTGTTGACTTTGTAGACCTACCTAGAAGCTAACCCTAGTTAGTGGGCCATGGTTAGGTCAAGTGACTCTAATCTAACCTAGCCTAGCACTTGGTTTAAGTCATTTTAGCAATAGGATTAGAAGTCATAAGTCATGACTTATGGTTTTAGAACCTTATTTAAGTTTAATCTACATTAGCCTTTGTAGCTTGGCCCAAGGCCCAATATTTTGGCTAAGCCTCACCCTAAACCCTAGTGGCCGGCCACACTCTCTACATAGGGATTCCCACCATATAAAACCCCTCCCAAATCTAGGGTTGCCTCTTTTCTTTAGGAAGAGCCCTATTTTCAAGGAGGTGAGTTCTTATCCAAATAAAATCATTATAAATCCATTATAGGTCCTAAAATCCCCAAACTAGTTGCATTAATTCCTAATGCTGTTCTTCTTGCTGTTATGAATGTTTTGGTTCAGTTTGGAGTTGATTAGAAGTGATTGGGATACCAAGCAAGGAGATAGCAAGGAGACTTTTCCATTGAAAGTTCAACAAGAGGTAATTTCTTCAACTCTCAATGGATTTTCGATTTGTCTTCATGTATAGGAAGCCCTAAGGGTCCCCCTAAGGTCTGGATAAGTTTCGAGTCGAGTGTCGGAGGATTCGTGTCCATTCTGGACACGTATCAGTACACTGGCTAGGTGTTCGACATAATGCCACAGAGGGCATGTCGATCCTTTTTGCCTGTTGTTTTTGAATAGGACTGATAGATTAGATCTTATCTTTCGATCCCTGTGTTTGAGTGTTGGTGTCGTGTCGTTTTCGTGTCGATTTCATGACCTGGACACGCGCGTGCACACGCTCGCGCGCGTGCTACAGGGATCCCCTGCCTATCGGGCCCTGTAGCGGACACGACACGCGTCGTTTGGACACGAGACTTGACACGTGGCATGGTGCCATGACTGAAACCCCGTGTGTCAAGCCCCATGTGTCCCCGTGTCGTGTCTAGGTAGATATCAGCTGTGCACGTGTTTTGGCTGTGTCTGTGCACACTAGTTTTGGGCCACTGATACGGGCCTCGTGTCCGACACTGGCACGTCGTGGACACAGGCCAGTGGGCCTATGAGGTAGCCTTATAGGTGGGCTACCTATGAGGGTGACCACGAGATCCATTCATGTCCTGTGTCGTGCACACGACACAAGTACACGTGTGCACGAGACAGTGCACTGGCAGTACACTGTATGTGTATCACTTTGTGATTCTTGTTGTGGACACGCCGTGTCAGGCTTTGGGAGACACGATTGAGTTGTGTGAGGTTGTAACTTGCTAAGGAATTCTAGAATTAGCTAAGCCTTGTGATATAATTTGTATAGGCTTGCCTAGCCTTGTTAGGCATGGTGCTAGCTAGTATAGATTGGAATAGCCTAGTTTAGACTCTACTAGACTTGGTTGACCTAGTTTGACTTCTAGGGTTGACCAGAGTTGACCAAGAGTTGACTTTGGCCTAGATTGACCTAGAATCATGTAGAATGCATAGTAGGACTACATTACACTATTCTGGACTTGTTTTGACTTGTGTTGTTCTGATTAGGAGCCAGACACCCCTCCTTGGACAGTACGATTCATATCAGACACTCAGTTACAGGCGAGTACATTCTCTGGTCATTTCATATCCTGCTTAGAATTATTTTCTGCAGTAGATTACTTTACTTGTACTATCACGTTGGTCACACGGATTGGTACTATATGGATCTCTACATGCGATGTTATCCCCCTCGGGAGCATCGGGTATATTGTGCTTGTGCGTTTAACTTACATCGTGTACTCCTGTGCTTTCATTTACATGTGCACTCCGGTGAACTTTGTACTCTCAGGTTCACGGAGCCCCCATGTATACTATCATGTGCACCCTATATGGGCCCCCATGTGATATCTTGTACAATAACATAACCTGTTTAGATCCTTGTGTATTGATTGGGGTACGGGGGAGTAGAATTGGGCATGTGAATAATACACCAGTAGTTTCTTATCAGAATCTCATCCTTAGTGTATCATCAGAATCTCCTATGCCATTTACATGTCCATATTGTACTCTGACTCACTAGTCACTGCTAGTTCTCTATATATAGTAGATATTTATATTACAGTTCTCTTCCTGTTTACATACCGTATTTCCTTAGTACCTGTATCTTACTTTACTGCATGTTTTTACTTTCTAACCTGCTATGATTTGTTGAGATGTACTGTACTCGCTCCTGTCCTGACTAGACCTGTTGAAATATTATAGAGGACGAGGAGGAGGCCTGCCTGGATACTTTCTACGGGGCAGCCTTAGAGGATACCTGTGAGCTGGACTCCCAGGAGGATCCAGCAGTAGCTGAGGACCTTCCCCCGACTGCCTAGACTAGATTAGTTAGCTTGTTTTTCATTTGTAGCCTAGAGGCATTTTCTAGTTAGACTCTTTATTTGGAGATCAGTTGTATATATTCTTTTATCTGAGACCTTGTATTACTGGGATTATCTTAGACTGCTGTTATCTATTTTATTTCCTTGAGTTCTATTTTATATCGTGCTATCTCTTCCTTAGTTGTGATTGAGTTTTCTATTACTATGTTATCCCGTTCGGGGAGTATAAACTGTTTAGAGATACACTGTTAGATGTTGTGACCTAGGACAGCGTTCTACCGTCGACACTGCGGCGTAGGCTGGACGTATTCACGTCTCGTGCCCTTACTCTAGGGTGCG
Source organism: Iris pallida (assembly GCA_029216955.1). NCBI lineage: Eukaryota > Viridiplantae > Streptophyta > Magnoliopsida > Asparagales > Iridaceae > Iris > Iris pallida. Next base: position 6,871,410 of record JANAVB010034418.1, on the reverse strand, counting down.
GGTCGTGACATTATTACCGTCGGTTGAGTAGTTTGCTGATTCAAAATTATCTAATGCATACTTTGCACCATGTTAAGCATATCTTTCAGTAATTGCTCAACGGCAGTGAGACGTTGTTCTGTATTAGCAGATGATGTCTCTGGTTCATCTCCAACAGCGTAGGATTCAACCTCTCGTGAAGATACGGAAGGATTTGTATAGAAGTATGAATCCACACTATCGGTATCAGACTCAAAAGATTGAGTACCCCCAGCTTCTGAATCAGAAATCTGTAATTGCCTCTGTCTTCTTGATCGAATATTCTGATATACTCCTTCAAAGGAATCAAGAAGTCTGTTGAACTATTGTTGACCTGGAGTTTGGGACATGTTCCGTCTCGGACGTCGTCCTCTGTTAGTATGAGATGCCATGTTGACTGATGCATATGACAGCTCATCTTCTTGGTCTTCAGCTTGATGTTGAAGCAAAAAACTCAATCGATCAAAAACTGACCGTTTTGAAGCCGAACAACAATAATTGATCACAACCTGGTGATATTCACAATGATATTTTTCTTGGGGAAGCGTCACCGGAGATTGTGAATTCTTACGCTTTTGTATGAGCAATTCACGTAAGTCAGAAGGAATGGAGGGAGTATTCTTCTTTATCACATTAGGGGTAGAAAAACGTTTAGTACCCTGTGTGTAAAAAAAGATTACTAGCAGCATTCGCAGAACCAAATTGTACATTTCTACGCGTTTGGAGTTGTGTGCATAAATCTTGAGATTTTTTAGCACGAAGGACTCCATCTTCATGGCGCGTGATTTGCAAGTTTGGTACTTTGCGTAAAGCAGTATAAGAAGATTGTTGGTGTAGGACAGAAGTTTTACCAACAACATTTTTACGCTGTATGCGTTTAGGTACATTCACATTAGATGTGCAAACATCGTTATGAATTTTATCTACACTGTCACAGACAGGAGACTTACCTTTACGCGTAAAACAGAAAAATTGATAATCTACCACGTCACAGACGGGAGATTTTGTTTTACGCGAGGAGCGTAATTTGTGTGTGTCTACCACGTCACAGACGGGAGACTTATTTTTACACTCAGAAGCATTAGAATCTGCCACATTACAAATGGGAGACTCATTCTTATGCCTTGAGCGTAAAACTTGGTTTTTACCCATTGGGCGTAAAACCTGGTTCTTACGCAGTGGGCGTGGAACCCGATCATCTACACCGTCACAGACGGGAGACAAATTGTCACACTTAGAGAGCGACGCCGAAGTAAGGACTGCCTCGTTATGAACGGGAGCCCCTATGACATGAGAGGGAAGAATTCCCTTGTTATCAACAGCAACAGAGAGATCAGAAGCTATTTTGGATTTAGGAATCCAAACTTTTCGTGCTTTGCGAGACTTTTGAATATTGGAGCAGCGAGAACCACCGCCAGTTCGGAGCATTTCTTCGTACGCAGTCTGGTCGAAGTGCACAACCAGAGTCTTCTTGGTCGAACCGACCGAAATATCATCATATTGAGCAATTGCCTCCTCGTCAGAGGAGAAGGTCGTCCCCAGCAGAGTCGTCATTTTTGTTTCACTTAACAAAATGCCTTGGAGGAATTGGCTTTTGAAAATAAAACGAGAAAAAGTACAAGAAGTACAAATTTGATTCTGGAGAAGTATTGCTGTAGAAGTCTGATTCGTAAATGATCACTTTATTCCTTGGACCATATGATGATGATGAAGATCACTGCTTGAAGTAGAACAACTGGAAGAACTAAGTCACCAGAAAGGTATCGACGCACTTGGGCACTGATGGCGAGGCCGAATGCTTTCCTGCTTTGCTTCACTATGTTCTGAAAGAAAGGTTGAAGAAGAATGCTCTGGAGAATCAAAATCTCTAAGTTCTGATCTCTGTATTCTCTCCTGTCTCTGTCCTTTTGTTATGAGAAAAATAAGTCTATTTATAGACTTGGGCTCTTGTGCGTAAAAATATAGCAAAAGTTCCATCTTTACGCTAACAACTGCCATCCACGATCGAAGCCAACCTCTGCATATGTTGACATGTGTCCCATCATTTCAGTAAGAATAGGATGCATGTACACACGTTCTTCAAGAAAAATGGCATGAAAGCCACGTAGGCAGACCACGTTCCAAGCTGGTGGAGGAGAATAGGGCATAAAAATAGCCCCAATATACTCTGAGCGTAAAGCAGTAGATTAGGCGTAAAATAGCCTTGACATAGACTTCCCGCGTAAAGTGGTTGTTAAATAACCTTGAGCGTAAAGTAGCTCAAATAGACTTTACGCACACGTCAGCTGTTGAGCGTAAAAGCTCGTATAGTCTTCGTGCGTAAAAGAAGCCGTAGTGTGAGCGTAAAGTAGCTCAATCCACACACTAAACGACAACATTGGTCTCTGTGTAAAAACAAATCCCTTTGTGATATATGCCATCATTAATATCTCCATGTCAGAGTTTGCATTAAATGCGAGATTTGACAGCTTTGTCCAGCGTAAAAGAGGCTGCTCTGTCCTTGGCGTAAAATCATGGGTGTAAACCCGAGCGTAAAATCATCAGCCTGCTTAGGCGTAAAGCGATTAGCCTTGTCTTGGGCGTATAGAGATTACCCGCTCTGCTAGGCGTAAAGCAAATCACTTATGAATGAGATGACTCTTTCTTTGAAGTACTTTTTACGCTCCTACAATAACATGTCTCAAAAATAATAACAATCCAATGTATCATAACCTGGAGACAAATCCAGTGCTAATAGCTAATCTAACCGAGTCGCTACTAGTGTCTCCTTAGCTAGAACTAATCCCTCCTGAGCCAACGTCTCTTAGTCACAGATAAAGGTGTAAGAGCCAAGTTTGAAGCCTTACCTCTAGATTTGTAACCCTTTGGTAATATAAAGCGTGTTAGAGAAGTGACACATCATCTTGCATTACCCCTATCATTAGAGGAAGTGCATGATGTATTCCATGTCTCACAATTGAGAATGTACGTGACTGATTCCAGTCATGTGGTCGATCATTCCGAGATCACAGTGGGACCCGGACTATCATACAAGGAGAAGCTAGTTGGTATCTTGAATACTAGTGAGAAGACGCGTAGAGGACAGACGATTAGATTAGTTCGGGTTGCATGGAAGCACCATTCTCCAGAAGAGTCTACTTGGGAGCGAGAAGATTCCATGCGGGAGTGATATCCCCATCTATTCACGAATTTCGGTAAGTTTTAGCTTAATTATTTTTATGTTATAGAATTTTGCATATTAGTATTTGTAAACCCTCTTCCCAGATTTTCATAATTATTTTTTTTATTATTTTATTTTAATTATTTTGTTTAGAAAGTGATTTCTCTTTGAAAATCTTATATAAGATATTATGATATTATTTCTTTGTATTTCTAAAACTAGTTTAAATTAATGGTTTGTAAATACTATTTAGTTTTATAAAAACATTTGTTCTTGAATTTTGTTATTGGACTTATGAAAATATGTTGTTATTATTTTTTGTCTTTCAAAAGTTAGGTTCCAAAATGGTTTTTTTTAAAATCATAAATATTTTTGAAACAATAAAAAGATTTTACCCTAGTATTTTTAAATTAAGTTTTAGATTTATAAAAATATACTTTAAGTTATTTGATGACAATGAATATTATTTTAAACTATTGTAGTAATCAATTATTTAGTTAAGATTTGAATTTATATGATTTGATAATATAGAAATATTTTAAATTATTATTATTGTAATCACTATAGGATTCGATGTGCAATTAGCTACACCAAATGGTGAGTATCTCAATGTAATGCTTTGCTCGTGTTGAAGCGTCCATATGGGGTGTGTTGGGGCACATGTGCCATGTGGGGTGTTTTCCTAGGAGAAAAAAATGATTAATTCCTCAAAGAAAGCATTTATGCTTTTTGGTCATTCTCATGTCCATTAGGAGCTAAGTCCCAAAGGGGTTTAGCGACTCGGATTCGAACTCAAACTCAGACTTAGACAGACAGAATCAGAATCAGACTCTAGGGCGCATAGAGGCGCGCTTATGGCGCACTTTGCACTTAGCACCTCAGCATTGTCCAATGGCGCTTGTGCACATTTTTTGCGCTCGTGCGTTCGTTTCATGCGTGAGTCGCATGAGCGGCATAGGCATGGGCGCATGCACGGGTTTTGGCGTGGGCGCAAGAGCGGACACATGCATGGGGTATGCGCGTTTACGCGTATGTGCGCATGCGTCGTTGCACAGGCTATGTGTGATTATGCGCGTATGTGCACATGGGCTGCAACGTTGCTGGCATATGCGCACAGGAACAATTGCGGTTGTGCTGCTGGGGCGTAGCATATAGCGTGGTTGGTGCATGTTGCGCTGATTGCGGAATTTGAACGGTTATATGGAAAGATAGTGTCAAATATTCAGTTCCAATTTTTGTGGGATTTGAATTCAAATCAGTCCTATCTTTTCGTATTCAATTAGCGGCCATGATTAGGGTTAGGGATTCCATCCGACCCTATAAATACTCTCTTCGTGCCTCTTCGAGAACTGACTTCGAGATTAGGAGAGACGAAGAGAGAATTGTTGTTGCCGTCATTTGAGTCCAAAGGAGATCATGCGAGTCCAGAAAAGAGGTGACGACGAGCGTTCCAGAAGTTCTACAAGAACTTGTTGGTTCCTGGGAGCAGTTCGTGTGTGACGAATCTTTCTTTGAGCAACGGTGAGCTTCATCACCCTAGCAAGAATTGTGTCTTCTTCTTTCTTCTCTTTAAGCTTTCTGCAAATTGAAATCCGTTCTGTCTGTTTGCAACTGCGATTGCAAGGAAGAATGTGAAGGAATTTTATGTCATTTTGTAACAGAGTTGTAACCTAAAGTTTATAAGTGGTATTCGAGTTATTTGGAGAGCAAACTTGTCTACGGAAGAACTCCGTAGTCTCAACTTCAAACTAAGACCACAGAAGCAAACTTCTTTGCATTAAATCTCTGTTTCTGACATTTCTTCCATCTTAGATTAAGCCTCGGAACCAACGGTTCATATTTTTATTCCTCATCTTCATATTTTCTTTACATCTTTGTTTTCCAAAGTCAAGACTTTGCTGCCAAGTAGTCAATAATATAACAATACACCCATAAGCTTCTTCTATGTCATTGCTAACTTAAGTCTCTTTACATTTATGATCAGCTACGATTAATAGACACAAATATGACACTACGTATTCGGATACAAATCGATTTTGGAGTGCTAGTCTCATGTCTAGTACATCTTGTATGTGACAAGGCTCGACAATGAACTTTTGAAGAGTACTCAAATCTTATCTCTACACTCAAATATAGTGTCAACCAAATTGTGCATCCTACTGTGACCAAATAACAACTAGGAATTGAACTACATGCTCATGTAAACGATGCATTCATGACACCAGCTAAAGCAATCCTATTCCAACATCACCATCGAAATTTCGATCCGCGACCATAAAAGGACCAACCATAGACGAATGTTCAGTTTGGCTATGAAAAAAATCAAAATGTGATTTCATACAAAATGTGATTTCATAATTCAAGAGGTCCTTCCACACAGCAAAATATTTTCTTGAACATGATCATTAATCAAGTACATCCGAAGCACAACACTTATAACTTCCAGTTAAGAACAACAATGTGGCTGAGTAATATAATCTTGCTGTGAAGAACATCAAACTAGACAAACAATTTTTTTTCCTCATACATGACCTCTCTTCTCGTTAGAGATTTATAAGGAGTAAAGGAACAAAGACATCTCTCATGTCCTCCATCAGTTTTAATCTCATGCCTCCAAAAAAATTAGCTTTTGCCCATCCCATCATACTACAAAGGAATATTGTAAGCCATGATTTGGTACAACACTCATTATAAACCAAGGAGAAGAGAGAACAAACAAATGAGTTATCCTTGGTAGTTACCGATAACATTACTTGATAAAGAAAAAAATATTAAAAAGAAAATCTGAGGAATAAGTGAGGTGCGGATTCAGCCCGTAATCACTAGAGCAACACTATGATAGCCATCTTAGTCCCCTCGGAATCCTCATCCCCACCTCACAATTGCTGAACCCCAAGTGAGGCCTGCTCCGAAACCTGATGTGGCGATTGTGTCGCCAGCTTTCACCCTACCACTCCGCACGGCTTCATCCAAAGCCAGAGGAATGGACGCAGCACTTGTGTTCCCATAGTTAGCCAGGTTTGATATCACTTTCTCTGATGGGATTTGCAACCGAGTTGCAACAGCATCTATGATCCGCAGGTTGGCCTGCAGCAGTACCAGAATTTAAACACCTTGATTAGAGTTGGAACAAATTTGAACAAAAAACAACCAAAAAGATGCCATCTGCCTCCATACTACTATACCAGTAGGTATTGTGGAATTTAAGGCAGTCGAGGACAGGAGAAGTATTTAATTTTACTTGATTCACTTTTGAAGTGGACATAATTTTTGCAAGAACAGGTATATAAATATAAATGTTTTATCTTATCAACAATAAGGCAACAGAAGCACGTGCATGCCCCAGCTTAAATTTATCTTTCAAAAATCAAATCTCAGTATTCATAAATGTTAAAAGTACTTTCTTTTCCACCTTTTCAGATTGGTGCTAGACTGCTATTATGTTCTGTTAGCAGTTAAAATAAAGCAATGTATATGTTTTATCGATCCGGATGCAGGGAAGTTAAGCTACATGTCTAAAATTTGGTCAGGTTGTAGCTGCATGAATGTTGAGATGGATGACTGGGCATGCATCAAAAGATGGTTCAAATTTATGGAAATATGGAGGTGGAGTCATTGAGGATCAAATGAGAGAAAGTCGTTTAAGATGGTCTGGGCATATGCAATTGAGACCAATAGATGCACTAATTGTTGGGTTTTGGTCTTTTTCAAAGTGAATTTTAGTCCCACATCGGCTAGACCAAAGGACTTGTATCTTTATATATTAGCTTTGCTAGATTAGAGATGCACATGTGGTGTGGAGGTGCACATGGGTGTGCCATGTGGGGTTACTTTTCTAATGGGAAAAAGGCTAAATCAACAATTGAAAGCATTCATGCTTTTTGCTCTTGGGAAATTTATTTCCATGGGAGCTAAGCCCCTAGGGGCTTAGCGACTCGGACTCGGGTTCATGGGCTCATGAGGCGTAATGTGGCGTTTTGTTGGCACACTTTGCACTTAGCACATCAGCATCGTCGCTAGAGCATCGTCGCTAGGCGCATAGTGCGCTTTATTTGCGCTCGTTGCGCGCTACGTTGCGCAAGCCCAGTTGCGCTGTCCAGGTTGCGCCCAGGTTGCGCTTGGTTGCGCGGGTGCGCTGGGTTGCTCGGGTGCGCTGGTTGCGCCGCATGCGCAATGCGTGCAGTGTGTGCAGCTCAGTGCGCGCTCTGTCACGCGGAGTACAGGGTGCGCGCAGTTGGCGCAACTTGCAGCAGAACGTGCGTTTGCACGTTCTGGACGATTGCTACATGTTCGGGGTAGTTTTTACCATGACCCTAACTTTGTGGCAACCGAACAGTTGCTGCAGGGCCTATATAAGGCATCCTCTCTCTCACAAGGCAAGAGATATACAAGTAATAGAAGCCACTACAGAAAGTTTACAAAGTGTTTTTTAACACAAGTAAACAGAGAATTCAGAAGTGTTCTTTAACACAGTTCTGATCGGAATTTGCTTGCGAATTCCAGCAGCCTTCGAGAGAGAGATGAAAGGCGCCACACCAGCATTGCTTTTGCACGGGAGTTCGTGTCCATCCGAGGAGTCAGAAGAGCAGGAGTGTTCCAAGTTCTCCGACGAACTTGCTGGTTCCTGGAAGCTGTTCGTGTAGGGCGAATAAAGCTTTGAGCAACGGTGATTATTCACCCCAGCAGGAGTTCTTCCATCTTTCGCCAGTCACCTTCTTCATTGCTGCTAGTAATTCTGATTGTATCTTCTTTTTAGAAGTACTACGATCGATTGTTGTGGATTACGAAATCTTTTTAGATTCTCGTAATACTAAAACGAGATCTTTTTAGATCTTCGTTATACTCACGCAACCTTCCTAGAAGTGTTGCGTTGGAACATTGTTTTTACAATTGTTTCATCTTCTCAGTTTTCCATCGAAAAATTGTGCCCCGGCAATAACAATCTCAAAGCTTTATTGCTACGATGGAAAACTTTAATGCTTCTCTCCTCAATACTGACTTTTGTAAGTTAGAAAAGTTTGATGGAGAGCATTATCAAGTCTGGAAGAGGAAGGTTTATCTCACTCTTCAACTCAGAGACGTTGATCACGTGTTTCTTGAAGAGGAACCTACCGTTCCAGATACTGGATCTGCTGCCGCAATCACTGCGGCTACTAAACTTCAGGCCAAGTGGAGAAGGGAGAATAGCATTTGCAGGCTGCTTATCATGAATGCTATGGAGGATTCCCTAGCAGAATCCTACAGTAAGAAGACAATTGCCAGAGACATATGGGAGTCTCTAGAGAAACTGTACGAAGAAGACAAAAACAGGAGCAAGATATTTGTGGTTGAAAAATATCACAAATGGCTCTTTGAGGACGAGAAGTCCATGCTGCCGCAGGTAAAGGATTTTCTAAAGCTGCGACAGAAGTTGGAAGACGAGGCGATGTCCCTCCCCGACAAGTTTGTTGTTGGAGGGATTGTCTCAAAGCTTCCCGCTGGGTGGAGTAAGTTCTATGCAAACATGCATAGGAAGAAGCTTGAGATCAGCCTTGAAGATCTCTTGCAGGAAATCTATGTTGAGGATCAGATGCGGGCTCAACTGAAGGTGGACGCACTGTCCAAGCAATTGGCTAACGCCAATCTGGTTCATACCAAGGAACCAAGGGGAAAGCAGGCGGCTTCCCACAGCAAAAAGAAGGACACTAACAATCTGAACGTGAAGGGGACTTCCTTCAAGCGAAAGAAGGCAAAGTCTCATATGCCTTGTTTCAAGTGTGGCAAGAAGGGCCACTTCAAAAGTGAATGCAAAGCAAAGACCAAGCAATCAGAGCAAGGAGAGCCTAGTAAGGTATCTATGATCACTGACGTTGTTGCTATGATTGCGCAGGTTTGATGCGGTAAGGACTGACTCTGACTGGTGGGCAGACACTGGAGCCTCCTGCCATGTCTGCTCCAGCAAGGAGTGGTTCACCACCTACACACCTACTTCTGAAGTGGTTATGATGGCGAACCAGGCACAAGCTGAAGTGCTCGGGATCGGGACGGTGGTGTTGAAGCTGACTTCGGGGAAGTCTCTGACGCTTCAAGGCGTGAAGCACGTACCTGCTATCGCCAAGAACCTGATCTCAGGAGGCCTACTCTGCAACGCAGGCCTCAGGATGGACATCAATGCTGGCCAGATGGTGATGTCTATCAAGGGAACATATTTCGGGAAAGCTTTTTATACCGAAGGAATGTTCAAGATTCAGCTTGTGAATCAGTCCAATGTAATTAATGTAATTAATGCAATCACTCCTGCTTATACTCTTGAGTTGTGACATAATAGGCTAGGACATGTTCATTGTAAACGAATAAACAGAATGTCTAGTCTAGGACTTATCTCCAAGTGTGGGGGTAAGGTAGAGAAATGTGAAGTTTGTGCTCAAACAAAGATCACAAGGAAACCCTTTCCTCGGGTTAATCGAAGTACAGATCTTCTAGAGTTGGTAAACTCCGATATCTGTGACTTCAAACAGTTCTCTACAAAGGCCGGGATGAAGTATTTCATAACCTTCATCGATGACTTCTCAAAGTATGCGTTCGTCTACTTGCTGAAGGCTAAAGACGAAGCATTCGAGAAGTTCAAGGAGTTCAGAGCCGAAGCTGAGCGGCAGACTGGACAACAACTCAAAAGAATAAGAAGTGATCGAGGTGGGGAGTACATGTCTCATGAATTCGCATCGTTCTGCAAAGAATATGGAATTGTCAATGAGACTACGGCTCCGTACTCTCCTCAATCAAACGAAGTAGCAGAGAGGAAGAACAGAACGTTAACAGAAATGATTAACTCAATGTTGTTGACTGCGGGTCTTCCTAAGTGCTACTGGGGAGAAGCTGCACTGACGGCCACTTTTATTCTGAATAGGATGCCTCATGCAACTTCTGACATTACTCCTCATGAACTCTGGTTCAAAGTCAGACCTAACTTGAATGTCATTCGAGTGTGGGGGTGTCTGGCATATGTCAAGCTTCCAGATCTGAAGATTCAGAAGCTTGGGACAAGGACTACTAAGACGATCTTCTTGGGGTATGCCGAGAAGAGTGATACTCGGAGATTTCTTGATATTAAGTTAAATCATATCATTGAATCTCGCGACGCAGAATATTTTGAAGACAAATTTGCAAGGCACAAGAATATTGTTCTTGCGGATGTTCCGAAGAATAATGAGGGTGCGCAGGTCTTCAATGAAGATGTGGTCCAAGAAGATGTTGTTGAAACAACGGTTGAACCAGATCTCGCTGAGCCATCAACGATGCGAGTAAGGAGGCCAAAAGATTTCGGAAGTGACTTTGTCACCTATCATGTGGAAGCTGATCCGCTTACCTATGATGAGGCGATGAAGACCAGAGACGCGGTTTTCTGGAGGGAGGCGATTGACAATGAAATTGAATCTATCACCTCCAATAACACTTGGGTGTTGGTTGATCTTCCTGAAGGAGCGAAACCCATCGGATGCAAATGGATCTTCAAGGAGAAGATGAAAGCAGACGAAACTATTGACAAGTTCAAGGCTAGGCTAGTAGCCAAGGGGTTTTCTCAGAAGCAGAAAATCGACTACTTTGACACGTATGCTCCAGTAGCCCGGATGACTACCATCAGAATGTTGATTGCTCTTGCAGCGATACATAAGATGGTGATACATCAGATGGATGTGAAAACGACTTTCCTAAATGGCGAGGTGACCGAAGAGATTTATATGCAACAACCAGAGGAATTTGTCGTCAAGGGTCTTGAAGACAAAGTCTGCAAGTTGGTAAAATCTTTGTACGGTCTTAAACAGGCTCCCAAGATGTGGCATGAGAAATTTGACAAAGTTATAAGGTCAAATGGCTACATAGTCAGCGAGATGGACAAGTGTGTGTACACGAAGTTCGCTGATGGAAGAGGTGTGATCGTTTGTCTGTACGTGGACGACATGCTTATCCTAGGTACGGATATGAGCTGTGTCACAGAGACAAAGAAATTCATCTCGAGCAAGTTCAGTATGAAGGACTTGGGGGAAGCTGATGTGATCTTAGGGATCAAGATCATCCGGACAGACACTGGACTAGCGCTGTCACAGTCTCATTATATTGAGAAAATGATCACTCGTTATGGGTATCGGGATCTTCCAGGGATCGATACGCCGTACATGTGTGATCTGAAGCTGAAGCCTAATTCAGGGGAAAGCATCAGGCAGCTGGAGTATGCAAGCGTAATCGGGAGTTTGATGTATGCTACTACTGCCACAAGGCCTGACATAGCTTTCGCCGTGGGAATGCTGAGTCGTTTCACGAGCAACCCAGGTGTTGAACACTGGAAAGCTGTGGAACGGGTTATGAGATATCTCAAGAAGACTCAGACATGCACTGTACTACAGCAGAGATCCGCCGGTAGTGGAAGGCTTCAGTGATGCCAGCTGGTGCTCAGAGGTGGAGAGCGAGAGGTCCACAGGTGGATTCATTTTTACAATGGGTAGAACTGCTATATCGTGGAAGTCGAAGAAGCAGACTATGCTCTCGCGGTCATCCATGGAATCTGAGTTCTTTGCACTTGATACCGCAGCCGAGGAAGCAGAATGGCTTCGGGAGCTCATGTATGATCTTCCAGTGGTTGGGACACAAATACCGGCAATACCGATATACTGCGACAACCAGGTGACTACGGCGGTGGTATGAAATGACCTCTTCAACGGGAAGAAGAGGACTGTGTGGTTGAAGCACGGGGCAGTACACGATCTTATTAAAAGAGGTGTAATTGCATTGATTGATGTTCGGAGTCAGGAAAACCTGGCGGATCCGTTCACCAAGGACCTCAAGCGCCAGCTGGTCGATGACTCAGCATGTAAAATGGACTTGAAGGCATTCTGATATTAGTTATTGTATTCCTACCATAAAGTTTTATGCTATTAGTTCAAAGATTTATCTACTAGGCATCTAGCTTTTGGTTCAAGGGAGGACCATTAACTGGAAGAATATCAGGAACGGTAGGTACATGTTCTATAGGGCATGGAGAGGTTATGGACCTATAACCACTGTTGTCTACTGTTGTTTTTCTGCGGAAAACGGTTTATGTGAGAAGATTGGCTTAATTGCCTTAATGAGTTCTCAGCCAGAGTGAATGCCTGGTGTGCTTTACAGGAGGCACGGTAGAGCAGCAATACAAGGAGTGAAACTCCATGCTACAGTGGGGTGACTCCACGATGAGGTTCCTATATGTAGGGTGCTGCCCAGGAATAGGATAAAGCCTCGGCTTTGCAGGCCAAGTCACAGCGACGTAGCACCGCAAATAGGCAGTTAGCCTAATGTTGTATGTTAAAATAAAGAGGGGTGTAGTCAGCACTACAAAGAGGAGGAGTTCCTCATGTTACAGTGGCACGACACCACGATGAGGTACCCGGTTAGGGATAAAGCCTCGGCCTTGCAAGCCATGTCGTTGCGGCGTAACACCGCAAAGGAGCCTAAGGCTTCATGCTGGGTAGTTTGGCACTACAAAGAGGCGGTTGCCTCATGCTACAGTAGTACGACACTACGATGAGGTTCCCGGTACGGGGTAAGGCCTCGGCTTTAAGCCATGTCATAGCGGCGTAGCACCGCAAGGGAAGCGCAAAGTGCTTCATGCCATGTCTCTTTATAATGAACTCACCTATAGTGTATGGACAAAGAGATATCAGGCCGTCTCTTGAGGGTAAACTTGTAGACGTCCAAAATTATACAATGAAACCAGGCTAGCACAGGACCTTTAATGTGTAGCCAGAAGCACATGTAACTACATTATGTGAGTGGAAAGAATTTCAGCTATAATGCAGAATTCAAGGCTTAGTCCATTCTTGTATTATAGTCTGTTGTTTGAACCATGCGGGAAGATTCAAGTCGTCAGCGACATCTCTCCTAATGCATGATGGACAGTTACTGTGAGGAACACTTATACTCATATAAAGAGATATGTGGGGAATTGTTGGGTTTTAGTCTTTTTCAAAGTGAATTTTAGTCCCACATCGGCTAGACCAAAGGACTTGTATCTCTATATATTAGCTTTGCTAGATTAGAGATGCACATGTGGTGTGAAGGTGCACATGGGTGTGCCATGTGGGGTTATTTTTCTAATGAAAAAAAGGCTAAATCAACAATTGAAAGCATTCATGCTTTTTGCTCTTGGAAAATTTATTTTCATGGGAGCTAAGCCTCGTAGGGGCTTAGCGACTCGGACTCGGACTCGGGCTCATGGGCTCATGAGGCGTAATGTAGCGTTTTGTTGGCGCACTTTGCACTTAGCACGTCAGCATCGTCGCTTGGCGCATAGTGCGCTTTAGTTGCGCTCGTTGCGCGAGCCACTTGCGCTGCCACGTTGCGCAAGCTCAGTTGCGCAATCCCAGTTGCGCAAGCCCAGTTGCGCTGCCCAGGTGCGCGCCCAGGTTGCGCTTGGTTGCGCGGGTGCGCTGGGTTGCTCGGGTTGCTCGGGTGCGCTGGTTGCGGCATGCGCCGCGTGCGCAATGCGTGCAGTGCGCGCAGTGTGCGCAGCTCAGTGTGCGCTCTGTCGCGCGGAGTGCAGGGTGCGCGCAGTTGGCGCAACTTGCAGCAGAACATGCGTTTGCACGTTCTGGGCGGTTGCTACATGTTCGGGGTGGTTTTTACCATGACCCTAACTTTGTGGCAACCGAACAGTTGCTGCAGGGCCTATATAAGGCATCCTCTCTCTCACAAGGCAAGAGATATACAAGTAATAGAAGCCACTACAGAAAGTTTACGAAGTGTTTTTTAACACAAGTAAACAGAGAATTCAGAAGTGTTCTTTAACACAGTTCTGATCGGAATTTGCTTGCGAATTCCAGCAGCCTTCGAGAGAGAGAGGAAAGGCGCCGCACCAGCATTGCTTTTGCACGGGAGTTCGTGTCCATCCGAGGAGTCAGAAGAGCAGGAGTGTTCCAAGTTCTCTGACGAACTTGCTGGTTCCTGCAAGCTGTTCGTATAGGGCGAATAAAGCTTTGAGCAACGGTGATTATTCACCCCAGCAGGAGTCCTTCCATCTTTCGCCAGTCACCTTCTTCATTGCTGCCAGTAATTCTGATTGTATCTTCTTTTTAGAAGTACTACGATCGATTGCTGTGGATTACGAAATCTTTTTAGATTCTCGTAATACTAAAACCAGATCTTTTTAGATCTTCGTTTTACTCACACAACCTTCCTAGAAGTGTTGCTTTGGAACATTGTTTTTACAATTGTTTCATCTTCTCAGTTTTCCATCGAAAAATTGTGCCCCGGCAATAACACTAATTAGGAGCGATACCCTATTACTCAAAGGAGCTGCTAGAGCTGACCAACAAAATTTGGATCGAGGCTGTGAAAAAGGAAGGGTTTTGCTAATGTGAGTCAGGAGATGACCCTTAACAAAGCTGAATGAAAAATAAGGATTCATGTAGCCGACTCCAAAATTTGGGACAAACGCTTCATTATTGCTCTTGGGCATGTTTTAAGGAGGAACACTTTCTATTTCTAAATATAGTTATAGTAGGACTTTGTTCTTATTAAATTAGTCAAACTTTTGTCAGTTTATACTGGTGAATTTGCTACAATTAATATATATTATTAAATTACAATAACATTCAGCCTGCATGACATCTGACAGAAACTAAGCTTCAAGATTGTGGAGTTATGTAGTCTTGAGTTTGCTATGTTTAAATATTTTCAGGGTGTGTGCAAGTAGTACTCCTTTAACTAGACCTGCAAGGGAAACCATACTACAATATATTCGTACGGTTGTACCTGGTGAAGCAAAAGCCAATCTATATTAGAACCAGTGAGGCCAGCCTCTTTAAGTGAAGCCTCAATGGACTGTGGCACGCATCGGACAGCAAAGCGAAACACCTCCTTGCCATTCATTTGTATACAGGAGTAGTTAGACATCTTGGGGGGAAATAAAGGTGCATCATTTGTAGCTGAGGTGATCTCAGATTCCCTAGGTTTAGCTTCAGCAGTCAAGTGTCTGCAGTTGGTGTGGAAGTTGATTGGTCAATGAAAATAATAGAAGTACTCTTAATATGATATTGTAGAGTTGCAAGTCATACTTGTGTCCAAAACCATCACTATGCACGTCGAAGCCCAGCAAACCATCTTTATCACCTTCACAAGCCTGACAAGAGGAGAATAATAAATTACCAGAGATCAAGATCTGATTACAGACTTTATGAACAGAAAAACACGCACACTTGCACAAGTTGGTCTGCATATACACACAGGCACATACACAGAGATAAAAAAAAAATATAGCAGTGTAAGATTGCATAGGGAGACCCATACAACCAGCTGGTCCATAGTTTTGACCTTTGTCGTCGTCATCATCATCATCCAAGCCTTCTCCCATTAGAATGGGGTCGGCTATGGAGCATAAGAAATCTCCATAATGGATTTGACCGAGTTTTTATCACCGGCTATCAAACGTCAATCCTCTATGTTGGTGCCAAACTCCTAGTCAAAGGTAGCTTTGAGCATGAGAGAGCCATGCCACAAAAAATAGGGTTATAATTCTGAACTTTGCTTGCATTGAAAAATCAAGGTAACCAATCAGTCATAGTTCGATAAGTGATTTAACATCTTCTTACGAAATAGCCAACTTTCTTACAAAATAGCCAACTTTGTAGCATATGGATTATTACCACTTCGTAAGTGATTTAATGTCCCTGTGAAGTATCTTCAAGGTGTCCACAGTGTCATTAAATAAACACAGATTGTTCCAAAGAGTCCCCTCTTCTCATAATAAGAATGTAAATGACCTTTTTGGGCTTATCATCTTGTCTCTTGAAATGCTAGTGGGGTTGCAATTGTGCAAACTTAGGTTCAGTTACATTGTGTTCAAGTTAGCTTGAAATTGTTCTAAACCACGACGGTACACTGAACAAAAACTGGGACAAGGAATTCCACTTGGTATTTAACATGGTATGATGGGCGAAGATTACTTTTAAACGCTTTAGCAAACTGGAAGAAATGGTTCTGTAGCGTGCCATGCTTTCTGATCTGTAAAATACTAAAATTTCAGAGCTTTCAGTTATCATTTCCTATATGATTTAAGAACCATTCAATATAGGTTACAGCTACAACATCTTACGACTTGGACCTATGATTTCTCGTTTCCTCTATTTGGAACATTGGATGTACCATTTCAGGAAATAGTTCCACATTTTGGAATAAGAGTGTGAAAAGGAAAATCCTAGATATTGTGTTTTCTAGTAACTATGATTTGCACTAGCTTCCGAGTTGGGACCTACCTTAGTATTATCAAGCCGAACATGAGCTGTTTGCAAACAAGTTGTATACTAAATTTGATCTCTCACCCAATCAATCTTAAATTTAATAGTGCACCATAACAACTAAATGCCTCATTCTGCTATAAGCATTAGCGCACGAGTTGCTGAACTCAAGTACAGCCACGAACTTAGTTTTATGCCTGATCCAGTTCTCACTAGTACATGGAGCCCTAACCAAAGCCTTATGAAGACAGATGACTTTAAATTGACACCATAGCTATCAAACTAATATAAAAAGTTATAAACATGACATTAATCTTGTTTTGAGTCAACCAGAAACACGAGGGCCTTGGGAACGAAGCTCATTAGTATTCCAAGAGCAAATTAATCCAAGATCGGCTGAAAATCAATCAAGCAAAATTTGATCTGCATGTCACATCAAACACAAGCATTTGCAATTATCTTCGTTTGGTGCCCCTAGAGTTTTGCTAGAAACAGAGGGCCAATCAACAGGCCATAATGGATAGACTGGCACGAAATATATCCAATATATTGGCCAATATCTCCCGATATATGAAAACATAGGATATTAGAGGTGAATAAGTATTTTCATTCCTGTTAGTAGGTTGTTATATTGATACAAAATTATTAATATTACTAGTTTTTCTATTGTACTTGCAATTTTATAATTGTTAGTTCGTTAGCATGCTAAGATATTAATGTTAAGATGTTTTTTTTGTTATTAGTTACTTAGTTTTAGCCTTTAAGGATATTTAGTACATCTAAAAGTTTGAATTCGATAGGACATTTGGTATATATAGTAATATAAATTATTTATATTCATTGATATCCGATATTTCAATATATCTCTGATATCCGATATCTGACATCCAATATCTCGAAACCCAAACCGTTATGAACCCGATATCCGTTATCTCGAACATTGATCTCCAACGAGAATTTTACCAAAAAGGTCCTAGAGGAAATCATGTGGCCTCACCTTCTCCAATAATCTAACAAAGAACTTCTCAGTTATAGCCTAATCACTTAACTAACAATGTGAAACCATCACTGCACATTTATGTTCCAGACCGACAGGCCCAAAGCCACAATAGCACATCAAGTTTCATACAGTAACTGTGCTAGACTGTCCCTCTCTCAATAATCTGACAATGAACATTTCAATAATAAATGAAATACTAAATATGAATGTGAAGCCGCAACTGCAGTTTTATGTTTCACACCAACAGGCCCCAAACCACATACACGTACACACAAACTGGAAAAAACCATTTTCCGTTAAATTAAAACCTAATCATACTATAAATGCTGATCTTACCATATAAATTAACCTCGAAAGTGCATAAAACGTGAAAGGACCATGAACCAGAATATTTACAATTTCAAACAAAGTGAGATTTATTTCATTAGCTTCCTTCTCCTGACCTCAGAATATGTGGTTCATTTCTCGCAAACAAGAAAGATTAACTAAGCAACAATACCATACTGAGCGAGCGCAGGATACTTAAACCACTATACATTAACACTAACTGAACCATGAGCGTAAAGAATTTTACTTTTAACAGATCCGCCACTTCAATTTGGATTAGAAAGTGAATATCAGTAAGTGTCACATTGTTACTTGATAATTTACATCAAACAGTCTTATATTGTTACTGGTAATTGAAATTTAAGTTTGCTTCTCGTTTTCCTTTTAATCCTATAGAAGGTTTAATTGATGTTCACAAATAGTCAACAAACAAAAACAACAGGGTCATCCAAACAGATTCTTCAAATTTTGATCGGGCAGTGAAATGTTCAACCATATTTATTCCATATCTATCCATTTCCAACATATGCCATCAAATGGCAAGAAACTTCAGAACCAAATGAACTGTCCCCCAAAGGCCATAATAATGTTACAAATGAAAATGTTACCACCCTTTATAGTTTATGAGTGACAATACCACTATATTAAGGCGCTTATTTGCACTTGATACCCTCAAATTTGCCGTATGTTTACTTTGCTACCTGACCTTTTATTCAAATTTATACCTTAACTTTGTTTCATCACTTTTTTTTTTAAAACCAGCACGTGCGGGCTCCAGTTAAATCGTCTCTCTCCCCGCACACGATTTTTAGCCGGTCGTTATGTCGTTTCGGACTCTTCGTGTGAATCTTGTCCGCACTGGCTTTTTCATCATCGCCCCACATGCACGTCTCGTGCACTCCGCGCGCTCCAGAGCCTCACGGGACGGCCGACGTCTTTCGACGCCGGCAACTCAACGCCACGCTTCGCCCATGACGCCGAAGGCGCCCCCGACGTCTTCACGACACCTACGATAGCCGATGTCATGAAATACCTTAAATACCATGAACTCCATGAATCAACAAAATAAAGTAAAATAATGTTTCTACCCCGATGTCATGAAGATGTTGGGGGGGTGGGGTTCGAGTAGGGGGCTCAATGGTGAGAACAATAGAATAGGAGAAAAAGGAAGATGGTGGTTGTGGATTCCGATTTAGGAGGAGGAAGTGTTTAGGGTTTATGGATGAGGAAAGAGGAAGAAGATGATACATTAGTGATAGTTCAGATCTTAGGAGGAAGAAGATGGTGGATTAGGGTTAAGGCTAAGGGCATTATCATCCTAAATTTGTCAAATTTTGAAGTAGTCAGCAAATTGATACTAACTAAGAAGTTCAGAATAGCTATGAAGCATAGGTACCGATACGAATACCCGGTACATTGATACGATAATTTCTAAAAATCCATAGTACTGGTACAATTCGGGGTTATATATATATATATATATATATATATATATATATATATATACACACCAATGTCTAGTAATGCATCTCCATGCCTTTTCATGACTTTATAAGTAAACCTAAGAGTCTAAATTCTCTTGTATTTTTTTTCCTATATATATATATATATATATATATATATATATATATATATATATATATATATATATATATGGCGGCTGCGGGAGAATCCGGAAACCCTAGCTCTGCTAGGGCATCGCCAAATCGTGGCGTGGAGGCGGCCAACCGCCCCCCGGACCGGGGGAAAGGCAAGGGGGTGGCGGTGGCGGTCGGTGGCGACCGGCAGGAGGTGGTCGGCGGCGGCCGTCCGCCGGAGACGCGCGCAGCAGCTGCTGCTCGCCCGCGCGCGGGAGCAGGAGTCCAGAGGGCCGACCGGGGAGGTCCGGCGACCCTCCCCCGGGGGCAGGCGGCTGCCGGCGACCCTCCCCAGGCGGGGGGGGGGGGGGGGGGGGGTGGCCGGGGAGGGCTGCGGTCGGCGGGTTCTCATCCGAGCACGGGTTCGGTTGGGTGTTCGACGGCGGTGGACCCCGGGGGCTCCTCGATGGTGTTCACCGCCCAAAGGACATCGTCTGAATTGGAGGATGAGGAGGGGGCTTGGACTACGGTCCAGAATCGGAGGGTAAGGCGAGGAGGAGGGCAACGATCGCAGATCCCTGCGGCTAGGAGAGGCTCAGCTTATCCGCAGGGATCGGACAGGAGGGCGGGGATAGCCAGGAGAACGGGTCCAACGGTGGGTCAGGCTCACTTGGGGGAACGGGAGGGACAAGCCAGGATTGCGTGGCGGCCTCGTGCGAAGGGGTCAGCGGGGACGGCTGTCCCAGTTATCGGGGGAAGAGGGACTGCTGCGAACATGAGTGCCCGGCCAACCCCGACGATTCCACCTCGGAGTCCGGGCCCGCGGCCTGTATCCTGGGCAGATGCATGCAAGGTGGGGGTCGCCAAGACTCCGGCATCGATGGAGTATGTTGCACCTATGGCGATTGGGGGTGAGCTCTGCGCCGATTTCCCGGCCGACGAAGTGGCGAAGGTGACGGCATTCTGGGAGAATACTTTAGTGCTATATGTGTTGGGGAGCAAGCCCTTCTACGGGCAGATCCGAGGATATGCGGACAGAGTCTGGCGGCCGAAGGGTAGCATGGAGTTCTTCTCCAAGGAAAACGGCTTCTACTTCGTTAAATTTGGGTTGGAGGAAGATGTGACTCGGATACTCCAGGGAGGGCCATGGACGTTTGACGGCCGCCTCATTATTCTGAAGCAATGGTCTCCCGACTTGAGGTGTGAGAAGGAGGTGCTTAATGCGGTGCCTGTGTGGGTTCGGTTTCCTGAGTTCCCGGTACGCTTCTGGAGTGTCCCACTTCTTATGAGACTTGCCAGCCTCATTGGCAAGCCGATTAAGGCGGATGATGCCACCGCCTTCAGGTCTAGATTGATGTATGCTCGGGTATTTGCGAAGATTGATGCCAGGTTGGATCTGCCTGAGCAGTTGAAGTACAGGACCCCTTCTGACCAGTTACTTATGCAGAAGGTGGAGTATGAGTGGGTTCCCCCCAGATGTCCGACGTGTGCCTGCTTTGGGCATCTCCCGAGTGCTTGTAGGCGTGGAGGAGCTTCTGAGGTGGTGACGGAGGAGGTAGTGCAGGAGGCAGGTGGTGCAGATGACTCCCCAGTAGTTGACCAGGTGGGCTTGATGGAAGATGAGATGGAGGCAGACCCTTCCCCCATCTCTGGGGAATGAGGGGTCTCCGACGGAGGTTCTTGCTGGAGCGATGGTTGAGTATATGGGGACGAGGACCATGACCACCAGGAGTATGGGACAGGAGGACAGGCGAAATGGAGATAAAGACACGCTAGCTCTTCAGGTTTACAGTCGGAAGCGCCAGGCTACGGAGTCGCATAGTGAGGACAGCGGACAGGGTGGGACGGAGAGAGTGTGGAAGGTCAATCCTAAATGGGTGGCGGTCCTAGCTCAGCCTCCCCCACCGGGGGACCCACAAGGGGCTGCGGCCCCTGCTCTGCCCCTTCTTCTTCAGGGGGATAGAGTTGAGGATACCAGAGATATGGAGGTTGCACTCTCCCCGGGTGCCCCTTCAGAGGATGTTCAGGGGACCCCACCCGCGGTTTAGATGTCGGCCCTTGCCTGGAATGTCCGGGGGGGGTGTTCTCTGG
Organism: Iris pallida; assembly: GCA_029216955.1. Taxonomy (NCBI): domain Eukaryota; kingdom Viridiplantae; phylum Streptophyta; class Magnoliopsida; order Asparagales; family Iridaceae; genus Iris; species Iris pallida. The sequence continues at coordinate 6,849,993 of JANAVB010034418.1, read as the reverse complement.
GGAGATGGAGGGAGATTAGTGAGGTGCTGAGGAAGGAAAAGTGTGAAATCTCGATCTTACTAGAGACTAAGATCAGGGGGGCGAAAACTCTGTCCCGTAGAACTCCTACGGACTGGGTCCAGCTCCACAACCTTGGTCTCTGTGATATGGCGAGGATCTGGGTTAGATGGAATGGAGCTAGTTGGGAGGGAGAGGAGGTTTTCATGTCTGACCAGCTGGTGGCTATCTCCTTCACCAACAAGGGTGGGTTCCGATTCTTACTTGGTGCTGTCTACGGGCACAACGACAGGAGGCGCCGGGAGACCTTGTGGCAGGACATCATCAGGCTGAGTTCCTTAGCGATGCATCGTCATCTCCCCTTACTTATTATGGGAGACTTCAATGCTACGCTATACAGGGGGGAGAAGCTGGGGGGGAGGCCGGTCCCGGACCAGATCCTCTCAGATTTTCAGTCTTGCCTGCTCCAGTCCGGGCTCAGGGATCTGGAGAGGGTAGGGCACATATGGACATGGCACAACAAGGCGATGGTGAGCAGGGTGGCATGCCAGCTCGATCGTGCTTTGGGAAACAGTGATTGGTTCCGCCTATTTCCCTCTTCTGTGGCTGAGGGGCTCCCTGCGGGGACCAGTGACCATTCGCCGATCCTGGTGCGCTTCGTGGAGAGTCCCAGATGGAGAGCCCGTCCGTTCCGGTATGATAACAGTTGGTTCCTATCGACTGGATATGAGGAGACTGTGGCGGGGGGTCTTTGCCAGGAGGTGGTCGGCACTGCCCAGTTTTGTATGGTTCACAGGCTGAAGAAGACCAAACGCGCCATCAGAGACTGGGTGAGGGCTCTCCCCCGGACTTCCTTACAGGAGAAGGAGGCGGAGTTGAGAGACCTGCAGTCAGATCTTCAGGACGACATGATGAGTGGGGAGATGGCGGCTAGAGAGAAGAAGTTGGCTGCAAAGGTCAACACCTTGCGGCTCCAGCAGGAGATTAGTGTGGCCCAACGGGCCAAATGCTCCTGGCTCAAGGATGGGGATCGCTGCACCAGATTCTTCTATGATGTCATCCGGGCTCGCCAGCACCGGAACCGTATTCAGAGACTGATTGGCAGGGACGGGCGTCTTGTGACCGACCAGGTTGCTATCCAGGAGGAGGCTGTCCGGTTCTATTCTGAGCTCTATCATCAGACGGACTATCCTTCGGTATTCCCGCAGCTGACTACGAAGACGTTGATTACGGAGTATGGCAATAGTCTTCTTATGGCCCCTATCCGGATGGCGGAGGTGGAGGCGATTGTGATGCAGGCTGATGCTTCCAAGTCTCCTGGGCCGGATGGTTTTTCCAGTGGCTTCTACAAGCGTCATTGGGGTATCCTCAAGGTCCAGGTTCTTGCGGCTGTTCAGGAGTTCTTTGATACGGGCAAGCTCCTGAAGGAGCTGAACCACACCTTCCTGACGCTAGTGCCCAAGAAGGAGGGGACGACTTCTCTTGCTGACTTTCGACCGATTGCTTGCTGTAATTATTTATATAAAATAATTACTCATCTTATGTGCAGGAGGATGGAGGATGCTATGCAGGGCCTGGTTTCTCGGAATCAGGCGGCATTCATCAAGGGGCGGTCTATTGCGGAGCATAGCCTGCTGGCTCATGAGATGATTCGGGAGTTCCACAAGCCTGGAGGGATGAAGGCCTGTGTGAAGCTCGACCTGAGGAAAGCCTACGACACCGTTAACAGAGACTTCCTCTGTCATTTGATGGGTGCGATGGGATTCTCCGAGACATGGGTGGACAGAGTCAGAGAGTGCATCACCTCTCCTACTTTCTCGGTCCTCATTCAGGGTATTCCATACGGGTTCTTCGGCAGCAGCAGGGGGCTTCGGCAGGGGGACCCGCTTTCCCCCTATCTATTCACCCTCGTGATGGAGTATTTCACCTGTTTGATGGACATTGCGGTGCATCGGGAGAGGATTGTACCGATATACAACAGGGTCTCTCCGGTGGTCTCACATCTCATATATGCGGATGACCTATTGGTTTTGTTGAGGCCTTCCATGCGAGGGATGAGGGAGCTTGCGGCGGTGATGGAAGAGTTCGGTCAGCTATCGGGCCTTCAGTTAATAGGGACAAGAGCAAAGTTTACTTCAGCAACTCTTGCACTTTGAAGGAGGAGCGGGCCATGGAGCTTGGGGTGGAAAAGGGGGACCTTCCGGTGAAATATCTGGGGGTGCCCCTTTCCGTCAACTACGCGAAGGACCGAGAATGTCAGAGTCTGGTGGACTTTGCACAGAGGAGGGTAGAGGGCTGGCAGGCGGCTGGCCTATCTTTTGGAGGGCGTATTGAGCTGGTTCGATCGGTCATTTCTGCTATTGCTTTGTTCTGGCTCCAATCTATTATGGTTCCTTTGGCTACTATCAGAAAGATTGAGGGCATATGTGCCAAGTTCATTTGGCATGGGGGGATTCATGCCATCTCTTGGGAGCAGCTCTGTCGGCCCAGGAAGGAGGGAGGTGTGGGTCTGCGATCCCTTGTATCTGTCAGGGAGGCGGCGGGGATCAAGCTGGCATGGAGGTTCCTTCAGGGCGATTCTCTCTGGTCGGCCGGGATGACTAGTCGGTATCTCCGGAGCAGGAACTTCTGGGTATGTGAAATTGACAACAACTTCTCTGTGTCTTTCAAGCATATCCTGAGGAACCGTCCTGTACTTCGGACGGCTATTCGGCGGAAGATGAGGGAGGGAGGGGAGACGGACCTTTGGCTCGATCCGTGGATTTCAGGTCAGTCTCTTCTGGAGATTCTGGGTCCCCAGAGGGACGGTGTGGCGTACAGAGGTCTGACTTGTAGGCACATCATCAGTGGTGGGGTCTGGAGGCCAGAGGAGTATCGTTTCACTGCTCAGTTAGGTGAGGAGATTAGACAGGTGCAGATCACTCCTACGGCACTGTCTGATGTCTGGGTTTGGGCCCCTCCCGGCCGCTCGGAGGGTGCGGGGGAGTTCAGATTTAGCAGCTGCTACGACCTTGTTCGTCCCCACTTCGATGCTATGGAGGAGTACGACTTTGTCTGGGGGAAGGGGCTTGCCAGGAAGATGCAACTGTCTGCTTATAAACTGGTGCTGGGCCGGTTACTCACTAGGGACCGACTACTTCGGTTCGGGGTCCCTGTCCCTGACCCTAAGTGTGTTTTGTGTGAGACAGAGAATGAATCCATTGGGCATCTGTTCTTTCAGTGCCACGTGGCATGGAGCATCTGGGCGGAGCAGAGCCGGAGACACTTGGGAGGAGTTGGAAGGGAGCGGGACTTCAGAGATATCCTTAAGTGGATTGGTGATTACAGGGGCCAGGAGCAGAGCTGGGCCAGATGTGCCAGATTGAGACTTGCTGCATCTGTTTGGCATGTCTGGAAGGAGAGGAACCGGCGCATTTATGAGGGGATGTCCACTACACCAGTGGGCATCCTCCATAACATTGAGTCGGATGTACTAGTAATGTCCCCCTGAGTTGGGACTGTATCTCTATGTTGTAACCTATTGCGATGATAGTGGAATAAAATTTACCCTTTTTCCAAAATATATATATATATATATATATATATAAGGTGTTTCCCAAGGGGACCCTTCCTCTCATTAATTAATGGCTATTATCGCCTGGAATGTGAGGGAGGCGTGTTCGCTAGGGAGGTGGAGAGAGATTTGTGGGGTGCTCCACAGAGAGAAATGTGACATTTCTGTTCTATTAGAATCCAAGATCAAATGTGAAAAGACTCTTGCTCGGCGGACCCCATCTCATTGGGCCCAACTGCACAACCTGGCTCTTTGTGACATGGCCAGGATTTGGGTTCGCTGGAACTCGAAGAGTTGGAATGGTGACTTGATCTTGATGACGGAACAGTTGATTGCCATCTCCTTCTTGAACAAGGGTGGCTTTCGGTTCTTGCTGGGGGCGGTCTACGGCCACAATGACAGAAGGAGACGGGAGTCCCTGTGGAGCGACATCTCCCGCGTTGCCACTGTTGCTGATTCGTCGTGCCTCCCTCTTCTTCTGATCGGGGACTTCAATGCCCTTCTGCACCAAGGGAAGAAGGTGGGTGGTCGTCCGGTTCCAGACTCTATCCTGTATGATTTCTAGAGATGCCTCCTCCTTGCGGGGCTCCAGGGATTGTCTCGCTCAGGCTTCATCTGGACTTCACAACAAAGCAACCCATAACAGGGTTGCTTGCCAGCTTGATCGAGCTCTGGGCAATGGGGAATGGTTCCGTCATTTCCCCAACTCTTCAGCTGAGGGTCTGGCCGCTGGGACGAGCGATCATTCCCCCATCAGGGTTGGCTTCACTGCTCGGTCTCCTGGGAAGTCCCGCCCGTTCAGGTACAACAACAGTTGGTATCTCTCGGAGGGATACCTAGAGGCTGTCTCAGAGGGGCTTACTAGCGGTCAGGAGGGGACGACCCAGTTCCTCTTGGTTCGTCGCCTCATGGCCACGAAGAGGGCTCTCAGGAGTTGGGTGAAGGGGTTGCCCAAGTCTACCTTAGAAGATAAGGAGGTGGAGTTGCGGACCATCCAGCAGGACATGCAAGCTGACATGCTTAATGGGGACCTGGCGGCTAGAGAGAAGGAGCTGATCGAAGAAGTCAACATCCTGAGACTGCAGAAGGAGATTAGCTCGGCTCAGCGAGCCAAATGTTCCTAGCTCAAGGATGGCGACCGTTGCTCCAAGTTCTTCTATGATGTTATCCGGACAAGACAGAATAGGAATCACATCTCCCAGCTTCTTGATGCAGATGGCATCCTGGTGGGGACGCCGACTGAGATCCAGGACGAGGCTGTCAGGTACTATTCTGAGTTATATTTTCAGACTGACTACCTATCAGTGTTCCCAGAGGTTGTTACGAAGAGATTGGTGACTCCGTATGGAAATAGCATTCTTCTTGCCCCCCGTTACTTCAGAAAAGGTGGAATATATTGTCAAGGCGACGGATCCCAACAAGGCTCCTGGCCCGGATGGTTTTAGCAGTGGTTTCTACAAACGTCATTGGGACATTCTGAAGCATCAGGTCTTGGAGGTGGTGCAGGAATTCTTCATCAAAGGGAAGCTTCTAAAAGAGCTAAATCATACTTTCCTGACCTTGGTGCCAAAGAAGGAGGGGGCGACAGCTTTGGCGGATTTCAAACCTACTGCATGTTGTAATTATCTTTATAAGATAATTACGCACCTTATGTGCCGGCGGATGGAGGGGATCATGCAGGACTTGGTATCTCCGAATCAGGCTGCGTTCATCAAGGGGAGGTCGATCGCTGAGCACAGCCTCCTAGCTCATGAGATGGTGAGGGACTTTAGCAAACCTGGAGGGGAGAAAGCTTGTGTGAAACTGGACCTGAGGAAGGCGTATGACATGGTCAATCGAGACTTCCTCTGTCATCTGATGACCGCCATGGGTTTCGCGGACCACTGGGTTTCATTGATCCGGGAGTGCGTCACGTCTCCTACTTTCTCAGTCCTCATCCAGGACGTTCCTTATGGGTACTTCCAGAGCAATCGTGGGATTAGGCAAGGTGACCCCCTGTCCCCTTACCTATTCACGCTTGTTATGAAATACTTTACATGCCTTATGGACCTGGCAGTGCATCGTGGGAGGCTGGTCCCTTTGTTTCGGAGGGTGGATCCCCCAGTTACCAACCTTATATATGCAGACGATCTCTTGGTGTTCATTCAGCCATCGACGGAGGGTTTGCAGACGCTTGCAACGATTATGGAAGAATTGCACTCCCTCTAGGGCCTCCAGATGAACAAGGATAAGAGTCGGGTTTACTTTAGCTCCTATGTTCCCAGAAGGAGGAGCGGGCCGATGAGCTGGGTATCGCGAGAAGTGATCTTCCGGTGCGATACTTAGGAGTGCCTCTCACAGTCAACTATGCACGGGATCAGGACTGCCATAGTCTGGTGGAGTATGTTCAGAGGAGAGTGGAAGGTTGGCAAGCCGCTGATTTGTCATTTGGTGGACGCATCGAGCTGGTCAGATCGATGATTTCGGCTGTGGCCTATTTCTGGCTACAGTCCATCTTTCTTCCTGTTGCTACCATTCGGAAAGTGGAGCGGCTCTGTGCAGACTTCACTTGGAGGGGGGGTATGTCACGCCCCGCTCCCGTAGGAGCGATCGTCCTCGCTAAGGCGTGATGCCGCACGAGCTTAGATTGCGCTCGTGCAAGGCGGGTTCCATAACAGCCGATTTCAGCGGCTGCGACGGGGTCGTCACACAGAAGTCCCATGCAGAGACATTGAACATGCAGCGAAAATTTAGAACAAACACAAGTTATTCAAGAGAAAGCTCTTTATTAATATTGAAACAAAGGTTACAATGGGCGCAAGGCCAAGATTACAAGTCTCTCAAGCTCACTCTTCTCACATTACAAGTCACTCAGCTCTCTCAAATCTCTCAATTACAAGTCTTGAGCCAGCGAAAGCTTCGGAAGGCGACGTCCATACATTATGTCCCGTATAAGTCTTTACTCCATGCGGCCGCACGCTTCGAATCGCCAAGGAACTCCATGCCTCGACGCATCCAAGCGAGCTCCGCGCCACGAGCTTCTACCTGTGCCTGCACATGAAAACTATGTGGGTGTCAGTACTCAACTGTACTGGTGGAATGAGCTCGTCGTCCACCCATACAAACCCAACACGTTTGATTTACTTTGTGCAACGTAGTCACTTCTTATCAATTGTCTTTCTAGTCTTGCCTTAGGATTATTTTAGGACCGATGCCTTGGCCTATTTCGTGTTTCAAGACCATCCCGTGCTTGCAACATCGACGTTACCCTATCAAGTCGTGTTTGCCTTACGGCACTTAATCAGAGACACAACTACGCGATGAGGCTCCATTTCTATGTGATCGTGCTAGGAATCCATCGTGCCGTGCCTCGCAACTCAGGATGACTAAACCATATCGTCGCCTCGCGGCCCTTGCTACTTTGATCACCAACTGACCCAATCAAGACTTGTGAATGTTAGTGTCACTCAACCAACTTTGCCTTGCGGCGGTTTCCTGACTTAAACTCAAACAACTTAATCATAACTATGCAACTTATATGCCGACAACATAAGACTCGAAGCCGCATCTCGTGCCGAAGCACGTCGCTTATGTTGCAACTAAATCTTAGGCCCAACATTGTGTTCTAACTGTACATACACATTCAACTCAACTCAGTCCAAAGGCACACATGCGGATTGCCGCCATGCCGACTCATCTATATGACTTTGGTCACCGACTCCCAGAGCCATCGTGGACTCCTTTAGCTTTTGTTAGACGAGGTCCTTTCAGCGTGAGTAGCGAGCCCCGCTGCAAGTCCTCGCCTAACCCGTGCCCAGCACAGCTAATTACTTGTTTCCTTTTTCGGCCGCAACGGTCCCGTGGCCTCGGGTTGTCGTGCGGGAAAACGCTCACCTTGTCGACAAGTTGTCCAATGACCGTGCAAAGACATGTTTTTAGTTGTTAAGACATAGCCTACATTTTCTTTGAAAACTTGCACATTCATTCGTATTCGTGCCCTTGCATTTATCTTTTCATTCGCAACAACACTTTCCAAACTCAATGAATCAACCGTGGCCAGTGCCTGAAAACACTAAGTCCGTGACATCGGGCCTTAAACCAACTTGAACTCTACGCGACGCCACCGCCCAAGACATACTCTATATGACGGGCTTGAAATCGTAAGACTATGTTGTCATACCCAGCCGTAGAACTTGTAGGACCGTGCTTGGAATGACTTAGGTCGACCACTATCACTTTGCCTAACTTAATCAAGCCTACAACTTAACCCAAGGGACGAGCAAAGACTATGTCAAGCCTTGCATTACAGAAACGTGCATGCTTTATCGAGCATTTACGCGGGCGACGCCTATGACTTAGGCGAGTTCATAGTTTTGTGTCGAAGACCAACTCTCCTTCTCCCAAGCCACGGGACGAAGGACCCAGTGTCATTTTCAAAGCATGCCGTGCACCAACTCTAAGCCGACCATTAGACCTTTCCATATTCTGACTCAATTCGACCGTCGGGATTATTCCCTTTAGCTATGTGGATTCGTCACTTTTATTATCAAGCCTACTTGTGCAAGTTGAAAACATGTGATTTATTATGTGAAGGCAAAGATGAGGCAAGTTCACCGAAACTACCCCACCTGAGCGTGCGATCGCCTCGACCGAACGATGTCTTCAAGCAGCCGTTACAAGGCTAAGTTCGAACGTCGTCGGCGTTTCGATTCCTCCGATTGACTGAGCGGGACGGGGCACTACATCATACACCACTCAGAAAAAGTTTCGTCCTCGAAACTAACTGAGTACACTTATCGACTTATCCCTCGACTCAACATCCTACGTTTCTCCCATACATTTCTCTTATGCATTTCTCAAATCCGAGCCACGCTCGTGCTACCCTCAATCCTTTCTTCAAAACTTACAATCTCAAAATCCTCGACACTTCCCCGTTCCTTAAGTCTTACTTGATTCAACGTATCACTTAGTTGGATCGTGCACATATTTTAGGCGTCCCCAAAATACATGCATTTCAGCCAAGCCTCATGATAGCGAATTCTGCCATCACCACTCGAGCCGGATCGTGCACATATTCAAGCGTCCTAGACATACATGCATGTCAACTGAGGCTCGCGAGTGGTTCTTCCACAAATCCTACCTCTTCGCACTCGGACGTCTGCCTAACCGCTAGGCTATATCTTTCCGTCAGTATTGGAATCATAGTTCCCAAACAACAATATCAACACTGACCCCATCCTAAGGTCAAACCAAATTAATAGTACGAGATTTTCTACCCAAGCTCGCATCACTCCGATTTTTAAACTTCGAGCATAGATTCCCTACACACATCCCAACATTTTGTCGCACGGGGTCTGAGTCATTCAGCAAAGCCATTCTACGACAACTCACGTTCAACCAATTCCACGACGTATCCAAATCGCTCATTCAATAAATCTTGTATAGTCTATCCCTTCAAACACGTTCGATATAGTTCGGCTATCAATCCTTCTCATTTCAAGCACGCTATGACACAATTTAGTCGCTAACCAAATTTCACATTCCATATTTCCTAAGTCATCTATTCCAATTCACGTAATCGATCGTGAGGTCGTCTAGCTTAACAATATGTTGCGCCCCGATCTCACGCGAGTCAGATTATCCACGGTGAGCATGAATCACCATGCACGCTCCCGCGGGATAATTATCCTCATCGGGACGTAACTCTTGTTTTGAGTCTAGACTAATTCATTCTCGATGCGCGGATTGGATCTACTCAATCCTCAAGTTTATTTCATTCATCAATCGCAAGTCCTAACATCCTCAAATTTTTCTTCGCATCAAACCGACAAATCGAGACAATTAAAGTTGCCGCATCCAAATTTTTTGAGTTCGATCATTCCCGCGACATGAATCACCATGTCAGCGCTCACGCGGAACAATCGCCCCAAATCCGACGCGACGCATGTGCGAGGCTAGAGTTGCGCTCGCGCAAGACAAGATCGTCGACGTTGTGGTTATCCGCGTAACCCTCAAGACACAATCATTTTCATCCAACATTCATCTCGATCAAAATCCTAGGTATAGCATCCAAACGAACAATAACACTTGCACGATCGTCATTCGCCGAGTCAGAGTACCCCCGAGTTATCGCATATCGATCTTTGATACGCCTCAATACCATCGATGACATGCGTAACCTGACGATCTTCCTTTGCAACCAATTTCGAGTCGTGTGAATGATGCTATTGTCCGACTGTATAATCTCCTTGACATTCAGATTTAAGTTCGATCATTATCCCTCGATTCATTCACAACATCAATTTCCTCAAACCAAATTTACGTATCGTCCATCCGTCCATCTTAAGTCATCGACCAACGTATTTCCTCAATTCGTATGATTCCTTGCTAACTCAAATCATCGAGCAACATTCAATCCAATCCTTAGAGTCATTGCGTAACTTCAAAATTCAACTTTTTATGCACGCTATCTGTCGTGCTAACTTTTCGTATACGATCCATATCAATTTCCTCGATCAAATTATCCATTCGCTACACCTTAACTTTTCCTCGATTCGATTTCATCTACTCGCTCATTTTCGCATTTTATACTTGCGAAATCCTCAATCCCGTGCACGTTCCGTGCGCGTCAACTCTAAGTTGTTTGAATCACACATCATCAAATCTTTAAGACTATAACTTGTTCAACGACACTCAATCTAAGGCTTTGCATACGCGCGACGCTTGCTGATAGACTCACCGACACCCCGCATCCTCAATCGATCGGATCGACATCCCTGAGGCTATCGCATACACCACTCAGGGATGAAGTCATTCAACAAATCCTCAAAACTATCATTCGATTCACAATCGACTTCTTTAAATTTTCCATTCGAACTATTCCTCGAATTCCAAGCACGCTCATCTATATCGCACCGACGATATCGCCGTTTGATAGCATCCCTATCGATAGTCATCCCACTTACTCAATCGAGTTCAACTCATTCTTGTCCGACACAATTTGAATCCCGCACTCGACTTTTCTAAGGTCGACGCAACTTTGGTGTATATACCCAGCCCGACTTAGCCAACCGTGCTTACGCAAACCATCTTTTGTTTCTTGTCAAAAACTATTCTCCTATGTTTTGCAAAATAGTTAGACTTATTGTATGGACATCCCGTGGGACAATTGAGAGAGAGCGCACCAACGATATTAACTTTGCGGAAGCAACTGAGTTTTGCGGAAACAACGAAGTTAAAGAATTCAATCGATAGTCCAAGGACGTAAAGCCGTGCTCTGATACCATTATGTCACGTCCCGCTCCCGTAGGAGCGATCGTCCTCGCTAAGGCGTGATGCCACACGAGCCTAGATTGCGCTCGTGCAAGGCGGGTTCCATAACGGCAAATTTCAGCGGCTGCGACGGGGTCGTCGCATAGAAGTCCCATGCAGAGACATTGAACATGCAGCGAAAATTTAGAACAAACACAAGTTATTCAACAGGAAGCTCTTTATTAATATTGAAACAAAGGTTACAATGGGCGCAAGGCCAAAATTACAAGTCCCTCAAGCTCACTCTTCTCACATTACAAGTCACTCAGCTCTCTCTCATCTCTCAATTACAAGTCTTGAGCAAGCGAAAGCTTCGGAAGGCGACGTCCATACATTATGTCCCGTATAAGTCTTTACTCCATGCGGCCGCACGCTTCGAATCGCCAAGGAACTCCATGCCTCGACGCATCCAAGCGAGCTCCGCGCCACGAGCTTCTACCTGTGCCTGCACATGAAAACTATGTGGGTGTCAGTACTCAACTGTACTGGTGGAATGAGCTCCTCGCCCACCTATACAAACCCAACACGTTTGATTTACTTTGTGCAACGTAGTCACTTCTTATCAATTGTCTTTCTAGTCTTGCCTTAGGATTATTTTAGGACCGACGCCTTGGCCTATTTCGTGTTTCAAGACCATCCCGTGCTTGCAACATCGACGTTACTCTATCAAGTCGTGTTTTCCTTACGGCACTTAATCAGAGACGCAACTACGCGATGAGGCTCCATTTCTATGTGATCGTGCTAGGAATCCATCGTGCTGTGCCTCGCAACTCAGGGTGACTAAACCATATTGCCGCCTCGCGGCCCTTGCTACTTTGATCACCAACTGACCCAATCAAGACTTGTGAATGTTAGTGTCACTCAACCAACTTTGCCTTGCGGCGGTTTCCTGACTTAAACTCAAACAACTCAATCATAACTATGCAACTTATATGCCGACAACATAAGACTCGAAGCCGCATCTCGTGCCGAAGCACGTCGCTTATGTTGCAACCAAATCTTAGGTCCAACATTGTGTTCTAACTGTACATACACATTCAACTCAACTCAGTCCAAAGGCACACATGGGGATTGCCGCCATGCCGACTCATCTATATGAATTTGGTCACTGACTCCCAGAGCCATCGTGGACTCCTTTAGCTTTTGTTAGACGGGGTCCTTTCAACGTGAGTAGCGAGCCCCGCTGCAAGTCCTCGCCTAACCCGTGCCCAGCACAGCTAATTACTTGTTTCCTTTTTCGGCCGCAACGGTCCCGTGGCCTCGGGTTGTCGTGCGGGAAAACGCTCACCTTGTCGACAAGTTGTCCAATGACCGTGCAAAGACATGTTTTTAGTTGTTAAGACATAGCCTACATTTTCTTTGAAAACTTGCACATTCATTCGTGTTCGTGCCCTTGCATTTATCTTTTCATTCGCAACAACACTTTCCAAACTCAATGAATCAACCGTGGCCAGTGCCTGAAAACACTAAGTCCGTGACATCGTGCCTTAAACCAACTTGAACTCTACGCGACGCCACCGCCCAAGACATACTCTATATGACGGACTTGAAACCGTAAGACTAAGTTGTCATACCCAGCCGTAGAACTTGTAGGACCGTGCTTGGAATGACTTAGGTCGACCACTATCACTTTGCCTAACTTAATCAAGCCTACAACTTAACCCAAGGGACGAGCAAAGACTGTCAAGCCTTGCATTACAGAAACGTGCATGCTTTATCGAGCATTTACGCGGGTGACGCCTATGACTTAGGCGAGTTCATAGTTTTGTGTCGAAGACCAACTCTCCTTCTCCCAAGCCACGGGATGAAGGACCCAGTGTCATTTTCAAAGCACGTCGTGCACCAACTCTAAGCCGACCATTGGACCTTTCCATATTCTGACTCAATTCGACCGTCGGAATTATTCCCTTTAGCTATGTGGATTCGTCACTTTTATTATCAAGCCTACTTGTGCAAGTTGAAAACATGCGATTTATTATGTGAAGGCAAAGATGAGGCAAGTTCACCGAAACTACCCCACCTGAGCGTGCGATCGTCTCGACCGAGCGATGTCTTCAAGCAGCCGTTGCAAGGCTAAGTTTGAACGCCGTCGGCGTTTCGATTCCTCCGATTGACTGAGCGGGACGGGACACTACAGGGTATACATGTGATCTCCTGGGAGCAGCTCTGTCGTCCCAGGAAGGAGGGAGGAGTGGGACTCAGGCGGTTGCTGGAGATTAGGGAGGCCTCCGCGCTTAAGCTGGCGTGGAGATTCATTAGCGGGGGGTCTCTCTGGGCAGTCTGGATGCACAACAGATACGTGAAGCAGGACAACTTTTGGACGTGTGCTACTGACAACAATCACTCAGTCACATTCAAGACTGTCTTGAGACACAGGGGGGTGCTCAAATCTGCAATCCGGAGGATCATGAAGGATGGGTCTGGTACGGACCTCTGGCGGGATCCTTGGATAGATCGGCGTTCGCTTGTGGATATCAGGGGAGCCCCGACACACCAGGAGGACAGGCGTGGTCTGACGTGCAGCCGCATCATTCGCGACGGGGAGTGGAGGCCGGAGTCCTATCGGTTTACTGAAGGGCTGGGCGGGATCATTACTTCTATTGCTATTGATCCGACTTTGCCTGCTGATCGGTGGATTTGGGAGCCGACATGAGCTACTCCGGGAACTGGGGAGTTCCAATTCCGGAGCTGCTACAACCTCATCCGGCGCACCTTTCCTCAGAGTTCTGACTACGAGTTCGTTTGGTGCAAGGGTCTGGCCAGGAAGATGCAGCTTTGTGTCTACAAGCTTCTACTGGGCCGCCTTTTGACTAGGGATCGTCTGAGTTCGTTTGGAGTGCAGGTTCCGGACCCCAAGTGTGCGCTTTGCCGTCTGGAGCATAAATCTATAAAGCACATTTTCTTCGAGTGCGCACTGGCATGGCAGATTTGGTCGGAGCAGAGTAGAGTGTTGGGAGTGTGCGTCTCCGGGAAGGGTATTGGGGACATCATCACGGTGCTCCGGGATAGCAGGGGCCGAGGGCAGGACTGGTTCCGGACCGCCAGAGTTCGACTGGCCGTTTCAGTTTGGCATGTTTGGCGGAAACGAAACCGTCGGATATTTGAGGGGCTGGTCACCCCTCCGGTAGGCATTCTCCATAACATCGAGTTTGATGTAAATGATATGGGGAATTGATGAATGGGAGTCCCACTTTGATTGTATGTTGTAAGACTATTGCATTACTTTTGGAATAAAATTTACCATTTTCCAAATATATATATATATATATATATATATATATATATATAAGTCTAGTCATGCACCTTCATAAGTAAAACTATGCTTATAAATTTCTTTTATTATGGTCATCAAATGAATTTTAGTCTGAAGACCATTTAAGTTTAAAAATTAAGAAAAGGAAACTTGATTTCTCAAATAAAAATACGGAAGGTATATTCTAAAAGATAAGGTTATATCCAGTGATTTGCACTAGAAAGTATCCACAATGTACCAAAGAAGTACCCACAAAGTACCTAATATTAAAATTAAAAAAAAAATTAGGTGCGTACCCGGTAAGTACCGAGGAGTACCCACGGAGTACCAATACCTGATAAGTACCCAGTACGGGTACCCCTTCATTAATTAAGTACCTCTGCTTCATAACAGGATAGTCATGTGAATAAAAATGATAGGTCAGATAGCAAAGTAAACATAGGGCAAAGCGGAGGATATTTAAGTGCAAATAAGCCCTATATTAATAGATATTAACTTTGTATCATAATAAATGACCAGAAAAGACTATGAACAACTTCAGTGTATAAAAGCTACAAAAAGCCAAATACCTGGACTAGTACAGCACCAGCAGCATCGCCAAAAAGAATGCATGAGCCTCTATCTGTCCAGTCCACATAGCGTGAAAGTGCATCTGCTCCAATTACTAGAATATTCTGATACCCGCCACCTGTAATTGAAGCACAAGTATCTTACAAAATGTGCAAAAAATACCAAAAACAGAAAGTAGGAAACTAAACGAGTAAGTTACCCTTAATAAAGCGAGAAGCTGTTATTAGCCCCACAATAAACCCACTACATGCAGCTGTAACGTCAAAGGTCCAAGCATTTTTGCACCCAAGATCTCTCTGAACCTGAAAAAAATGTGAGAAAAGTAAGTCGAAAATAACCTAATTTAGGCAAAAGATGGATCCAATAAAACGATTAATACATACATGCATATAAGTCAGGACAAGCAATAAAGTTTAAGACTATTTTGTTAAAGGCACCACCAAGGCACGCCTAGGCGCCCAAAGGGCAAGAGGGGACGTTTCACCACCTAATCCAAAGGCAAGCGAGGTATCTTTTTATACGACGTTGACACCTAGGCGAGAAATGCGCCGAAGGCAAGATTAGGCGAATGGGTAATTAGGCTCGCCCAGACACACAGCCTAGGTGTGTTGGGTGTTTTATGCAGTTTTTTTATATATAAGTTTTATGGGCTTGTTTGATTTTATTGGTTTTGAAAGTTGCATGCTTAAGTTTTAAAAGACCAAATAGTCTTTTTTAAGTTTCAAAACTATAAGTTACTAACTAAATATACTTAAATGAAAAAAGGAGAATTTGGAATGTGGAACATTGGCTCGTTGATTATCTTACATTTGTTTTTTTATTTGAACAATTTGTCTTCTATCATAATGACTTATGCGTGATGTTATTGTTTGTAAACTTAATGTTATATTTCGTAGACTATTTTGTGATCTTGTTAAGTTACTTTGTTTTTTTTATTGATAATTTGGTTTTTTTTGACCCGTTTCTTTAGTTTATGGTCTAAAAACTCAAGTTTGATGAGTTTTTAGGGATATATGACAGATTTGGTTGGATAAACTAACATGAGATACAGAAAAAAAAAAATGTATTATGAAAAGGAAGATTGAGAAACTGTCTAGGTGGCATTTTTCTTCTAAAGGCGAGGCTATGTGCTGCTAGGCGATGAGGCGAGACATCACATCTAGGAGCGCCTAGAGCTTTTTAAAAACACCGAGTATAAGGCAGTAAAAAGACCAATGATTCATGCATATTTTCTTTCTCAAGCACTCAAGTCCAGGATGTTGTAGTATTGCGTGGTCAATGGAAACAAATGAGTTCAGCCAACCACTAGATCATTTTGATCTTTGTTTTAAGCATGTTAATTCCCTCGAGGTTAGTCTGTAAAGGCTTGTAACCTATGTTGCATGTACACGGATAATACACGACCTTTAAGGATATGGTAACAGGGATACGACATCTATTTGAAGTGTATGTGTTGCGTCTGATGCTTGTCCGCTACGCATCCGACATGACACAGCTAGATTTTTGGATTGTCGTACTTCCTAGCTCGTAACCAACCTAGCTATAGAAAAGACCCCATAACTATTTTTTCCCCTGAAATGACAACTATATTTTCACCAAGCTATTCCTGAGCCGGCTCGAACTTGGCTCGTTGAAAGTTCACGAGCCGAGATCTTGAGCTCGCACGAGCTTGAGCCTAAGAATAGGCTTATTAAATAAACAAGCGATAGAGGTATTTGGCTCGTTAAACTCGTGAGCCCGCTCATTTGTATTTATATATTTCATACGAAAGTATCTTTACACTAATAAATATTTCAATTTAGTATTAAGTTCATAACCACTTTCAATTTGGTACTAAGCTCACCGAGATACACTTTAAGTTTGGATCAAATCTCTTGAGCTCATAAACAAGTTTAATTTAGGGTTAAGCTTGTCCGTAATCCAAGTCCTTCAGGCTTTGGGTTAAGCTTGTCTGTAATCCAAGTCCTTCAGGCTTTCTAATTTAAAAGAGTCTGTATCCGAACTTGAACTTGCAAGTATTATAGAGAGTAAACTTGAGCTCAAATTTAGGCAGCTCGAGCTTTACTTTTCTTTAGAGGGAATGAGTCGAGCATGGGGGTTCTCACTCAAAGCTCGACTCATTAACACCCCTAATGGTATCTAGGGCATGATCTTATGTCATGTTCTTGCAAGTTTCATAAAGGAACACATGAAATATCATTTGGCAAGAATCATGTTCATCTGTTTTCTTGATAAGCATGACAGTTCCTCAAGGTTAGTTCGCAAATGCTCGTACCCGACCAAAAGAGACCAAGACAAAATTCTTAAATGATAAACCATTATGGATTAGGCATGATCTTCTGTCATATTCTAGCATGTTTCTTAAAGCAGATGATTTCTTTATTAAAATTTGAAATCTCTATCATAATAAACCCTTCATCCTAGCTAGAATCTTTATAAGCAAGCAAGGGCGGATCCACCCTAAGGGAGGGGGAGGGGGTGAAAAATATTTGGTTTCCTACTATTTTTTTATATGTAATATGTCTATACTTTATATACTTAATGTTTTACGGAAAAAAAATTATAAATGAATGTTGGTCCACTTGGTAAGTGTGTATGTGTTAGTCAAATTTTAAGTGAAGATATTTTGTCCCACCCCAAGGATATCGGATACAGGTCCTATATTGGTTGAGGGTTTGTCTTACTGCCGCATATTGGGATATATGGAGCCATTTTGGTATATGATTATAATTTTCTTAATATATGCATTTACGATAAGAATTAGTGCATTAATATAAAACTAACAAGTGTCTTTAAATATTTCTGATAATTAAACAACTAAAAACTATCTTTCAAACTAATAATTAGACAAGTTTGTCTCCACAAAGTTCACAAAGCATGATATATAAAAGCATCTGAAGATGAATTATAAAGTTAACTTTTTCTTGAAGTAAAACTTTGTGATATTTAATTTTAAATTTAAGACTAAACTATTTGTATCTCCAATGTAAACTTTATCGTATCTCTTAGCAGCTTTAATATATGAGCTTGAAGATGAATCATAAAGTTTTTACTAAGTAAACCTTCTAATTTTTACAGGAAAAGAAAGCAAACTTGAGGAAGTAAAGGTCTCTTTTGGTACAGTAAAACAATATTTTAAGCAAATTGCAAAGAAAAAGTTTTATAAGTTCAACTACACAAAAACAATCCCGATATGGCCAACCCGGTATACCGGCCAATTTACTGGCCGGTTTATGCAAAATATCGGTTGATATTTCTCTCAAATTGGTCGTTATTTTCATGGAGCGGATCAGATAGGCGTATTATATTGTTGATTCATCTAAAACGGTAATTGGACAGTACACCACCCATACCGGGCGATATCTTCAACATTTCCCACCCTACCCCCCCCCCCCCCCCCCCCCCCACCCCAAAGAAAGAAAAGAAAGTTATGGGCTCACCCTCATATAAGCAAGAGATTTGTAATTTTCTAAAAAGATAAATGTATAGCAATTACTTGCTACCTTAACTATTTCATTTTCTCAAGAGTATTTTCTTTCACTTGATTTTCAGTTCCTTAGGTTGCATGCATCTCTTTATCATTGTGAGCTTCAACTCACTGAAATTGAACAATGCAAATTCATTGTATAACTTAAATGCAAGGAGTCATGGTGGTTTGGAATGAGCACTTTTAAGTGAAATCGACATGTAATGCTTCTCAATGTTCTCATGGAAATTTAAATTAATCCATCATCAAATGACCTAGCAAAACAATGGAAATTGGGAGGGAGAATATTTATTGTTTTCTAAAGCAAAAAAAATATTATAAAATGTCAATTAAGCTATATAAAGATTCTAAAGTAGTGTATGATAACATCAATATTGGACATCCTTAAGTGCCAGCAAAGGAAAGAAAAGTTACTGAATATGGAATCTATTGATAGTTTCTGCATTAATATTGTTGAGAAGGAGTGTAATAGACTTGCAACAAAGGATTCCATAAACCTTTAAAACTTTGAAGCTCTTGTTGAAATTTTATCAGTCAGATTTAAAATGGCATGATTAGTTTATGCTCACATAAGCATCAAAAGCAATCAAGCTAAATTAATCTTAGTTGTCTATGGTTACTGCATCATGTAAAGCAGAAAAAAAAACTCAAAATCCTATTCTAAAGTAATATCTTCTGAAGCTTACCCCACCACCACCTCCAAATAGATCATCCGGAGTGGATGTGCACAATATGATAAGGTCAATTTCGTCAGCCTCAACTTGGGCCATTTGAAGAGCCCCCTTTGCTGCCTCCATGGCTAGCCCGCCCAAAGTTTCCTCACCTGTCAGGAAATTACCTACTCATATACAATAGGATGCATTCATGAATTCAATTAGCAGCAGAATATCTGCCTGCTCCTTTTGTAGTTTCTAAATAAAAAAGAAACAGTGAGTTTAGGAATACTATAAAAACATAATCCTCAACCTATGTTGCACAAATACGGACAATGATACAGGATGCGGACATTTTTGAATATGTACATAAGAAGTCACCTATGATGCATGAATATGAACAAGGGTACATGTACGTGCACGATATGGATACGGACACCATTTTCCCATGTTACTGCAACTTAGGACCTCAACCCGCATCTCAAATCTAGAGATTTGTAATGGCAGTGACTCTAACCTGGTATCAGAGTAACCCAAGTTCAAATGTTCTTTTGAACTCATTTAAGCACATTTCTAAAAGAACTATACCGTTGGCGTGAATACAACTCTCAATCATAGAAAGGGCGTTCAAACTGCAATCATATGCCAAAATAACATAAAAATATAACCATTCTCGTCACAATCTAGAATTTTGGTGTAGTGGCAAGGGACTCTAACCCGTTTTCAAACCTTGTATGGTGCACATTACTGACGACGATATGGACATAGTTAGCTCTTTATTTGTACCAATTTCTTGCATAAAATCTTGTTGTACTTGAAAGGTAGTATTCACTTAATCAATAGTGTATAAGACTACTTGAGATATGGTGGTACTAGTCATATTTTCTACAAATAGTTATCATGCAAATTATGTATAAAATATAAAATGCCAGAATACCTGTAAGAACTCGTCGGTTACGAATCCCTGTGCGAACAGAAATCCATTCATCTGAAGTTTCCACAATCTTAGAGAGGTCATCGTTAGAAATTTGAAGCTTCGGCACCGCTGAACCACAGCCAACGAGCTTGGAACCCATTCCAACAAGCCTGCACAGATTCCTTATCAGTTTCGACACACCAGCAATTGATTCTAGATCAAAATGCATTAAAAAAAAACTCAAAAACTTTTGAAACTCCAGTCTGTGCAATTTTCTTATCAATTTCAATTGGCCAACAACTGATTCTCAATCAAAATCCATAAAAAAAAGAGTCAAAAAATAAAATAAAAATAAAAATAAAGATCAAACCCAAGTCTGTACGAAATTCTTATCAATTTCAGTACACCACCAATCGATTCTAGACCAAAATTCGTCAAAAAAGTGTTGGTGTTTTTGCCTTTAGACTAGGAAAGATAGTCCCACATCGGCTACACCAAATGATAAGTATCTCAATATAATGTATTGCTTGTGTTGAGGTGTGCACATGAGGTGTAATGGGGCACAAGTGTGTGCCATGTGGGAGTATTTTCCTAGAAAAAAAAAGATTAATTCTAACAATGATGTAAGTTGATTTTTTGTTGATCGGACTCGGACTCCAGGATACCTCGTGCATGCACGGTCGTGTGTTCGAGGGGTAGGCGTGGGCTAGTACTCGACTATGTTGATTGTGGGATGATGTAAAACATCAAACTCTATTTTAGAGTATTGGTATTTTAGTCCCACATCGAATAGGAGAGATGGTGAAGTCTCACTACACTCTATAAATAGAGCCCCCTGACCTCCTTTCTAAGATGCACCAAGAAGAGAGTTAAAGGAGTCCGTAAAGTCCAGGAAGCCCGTTCAAGTCTCAAATATTGACTGACGAGCGTTCCAGAAGTTTTCTAGAACTTGCTGGTTCCTGGATGCGGATCGTATATAGACGAATGCGGATCGTATATAGACGAATCTTGCTTTAAGCAACGGTGATCTAATCACCCCAGCAAAGTTGTCTTTCTCTTTCTTCTTTCTTTCTCTTCTTCTCTGATCTAATCAGAAACCTCTTGTGGGCTTTCGTCGCTGCTGCTGCTAGCAACTCGATTTGTACCTTCCTAAAAGAAGTTCTACATCCGTTTGCTGTTGTAACGAAATCTTTTTAGATTTTCGTTACCCAGAATCCTCCAAGGATCTCTGTAGTGCACCTTCTTTGAAGTGTTGCTACGAAACGTTGTTGCTATTTTAACAACTGTTTCGATTCTCTGTTTTCCATCGAAAATTAAGCATCGGGAATAACAATCTCAAAGCAAGATTTATATTCGATCGAAAACAACCGTGCAAACCTTCTCGACACATGTTTTAACAAACTTGAGAAGTTTGACGGGGAGCATTACAACGTCTGAAAGAGAAAGGTCAGCCTTAATCTTCAACTCGTGAGCGTTGACTACGTGTTGACAGATCCTGAGCCTTTAAGTCCAGAAGGTGAAAATGCTCGAATGGTCGCTGAGGCCACTGCTTTGCAATCCAAGTGGAGGAGAGATAACAACCTTTGCAAGTTGCTTATCTTAAACTCTATGGAAGACTCTGTGGCAGAGTTATACAGCAAGGCAGTCCATGCTAAGGACATCTGGGAGTCTGTAGAGAATTTCTACAAGGCAGATGAAAATAGGAACAAGATTCACATGACCGAAAAGGTCTGAAAGATGCGATTTGAGGACGACAAGACGATGTTGCCTCAAGTCAAAGAGTTTCTCAAGTTACGTCAGAAACTTGAGGATGACGGCATACCTTTGTCGATGCATTTGTCGTCGGGGACATTGTCGCCAAGCTCCCACCTAGGTAGAGCAATTTTATTGCGGACTTGCACCGCAAGAAGATGGAGGTAGATCTTGAACGCCTCTTGCACTGGATTCATGTTGAAGACGAGCTAAGGACTCTCACCAGCTATAGGTGAAGTCGGCTCAAAAGACCTAAGGGCGATAGTGCTTGCTTCAACTGTGGCAAGAAGGGTCACTTCAAGAAGGATTGCAGGGTCAAACCCAAACCAAAATAGCAGGTATGGCTAAACTTGGTTATTTTGATTATTTAACTTGGTTGCTATTGTTGCACAGGTTGAGTTATCTAGCGTGGTAGCTGACTAGTGGTCTGACATTAGTGCATCTGACCATGTGTGCTCTCAAATGAGCTGTTCACCAAGGACGAGCCGTGTTATGACGAAGGTCTCGATGGCGAACATGTACCTAGCAGAATATCTGAAGATCGAGACAGTGGTTATGAACCACTGACAAGGACACTGAAATATGTGTTACGCGTACCAGAGATTTCCGAAGATCTGATCTCAGACAGTCTGTTATCTGATACAGACTTGAAAGATGGACATTCGTACTAGCTAGATGGTAATTTCTTGACGAGGAACATGCTTCAAAAAGATGTTCGGTGCTGAAGGAATGTTCGAACTTCTGCTGATGGGGATGAAGTTACTTCATTGAATGGACTGAGAGTTGTTTTATGATAGAAGCAGACTCAAGCTGTCATACCGGGACCTTATCTTCAGAATGTGGGGGTAAGAAGGTGGAGGGATTTAAGGTCTGTGCAGATACAAGACTGTCAGGAAGCTGCTCAGACGATTGAACTAAATTACTGATCATCTGGAGTTAGTACACTCAGATATCTGTGACTTTTATCAATTCTCCACAGAGGCCGGTTCGAAGTGTTTCTCGAAATGCATGTTCGCATGACTTCTCAAGTAGAAGGATACAGCATTCGAGTAGTTCAGAGACTTCAGGGCTGAAGCTGAAGCTGAAGCTGAACGTTAAACCGATCTACAACTATTCAGAAGTGACCGAGGTGGAGAGTATAGGTCTCATGAATTCGCATCGTTCTACAGAGAACATGGAATTATTAATGAGACGACTGCTCCGTAGTCCCCTCAATCAAATGGTGTTGTAGAAAGGAAGAACAGAACGTTAATAGAGATGATGAACTCAATGCTGTTGACTGTAGGTCTTCCAAATTTCTTTTGGGGCGAAGTAGTGCTTACTGCTACTCTCATTCTGTATAGAGTACTGTATGCAACTTCCGATGTCACTCCTCATGAACTCTGGTTCAAGGTCAGCCCCAACTTGAATGTTATTCGAGTGTGGAGGTGTCTGGCGTATGTGAAACTTCCAGATTTGAAGATTCAGAAGCTAGGTACAAGGACTACGAAGACAATCTTCCTGGGTTATGCCAATAAGAGTGATGCTCGGAGGTTCCTTGATATTGAATCTAATCATATCATTGAGTCTCGCGATGCAGAATTTTTTGAAGATAAATTTGCAAGGCACAATAACATTGTTTTTGCAGATATTCCAAAAAATAGTGTGAGTGCACAGGAGGCTGAAGCTCCTTGTAGCGATGTAGTCCAATAAGTTGTTGCAAGAACAACTATTGAACCAGAACTCATAGACCCTGTGTCTAAGCGAATGAGGAGACAGAAGGACTTCGGAGAGAATTTTGCCACCTATCATGTGGAAGCAGATTTGCTTACCTATGATAAGGCTATAAAGACCAGAGACGTTGTCCTCTGGAAGGAGGCTATTAATGATGAGTATGACTCGATAACCTCCAACAACACGTGGGTGTTGGTCGATCTGCCTGAAGGAGCAAAATCAATCGGATGTAAATGGATCTTCAAGAAGAAGATAAATTCCGATGGAACTGTTGATAAGTTCAAGGCTAGGTTGGTAGCCAAAGAGTTTTCTCAGAAGCAGAGGATTGATTAATTTGACACTTATGCTCCAGTAGCACGGATGACTACCATGATCAGGATGTTGATTGCTCTAAGTGCAATTCACAAGCTAGTTATTCATCAGATGGATGTTAAAATTACTTTCCTGAATGGTGAGTTGACTGAAAAGATTTACATGCAACAACCAGAAGGATTCGTCGTCAAGGGCCTCGAAGATAAAGTCTGTAAGTTGGTAAAATCTTTGTATGGTCTGAAGCAAACTTCCAAGATGTGACAGGAGAAGTTTGATAAAGTCATAAGATCAAACGGCTACAGGCTCAACGATATGGACAAATGTGTATACACAAATTTCGCTGAAGGGAGAGGAGTTGTCGTTTGTCAGTACGTGGACGACATGCTGATCTTAGGTACAGATCTAGCAAGTGTCACTGAGACAAAGAAGTTCCTCTCGTCTAAGTTCAGCATGAAGGACTTAGGGGAAGCTGATGTTATCCTAGGGATAAAGATCATCCGGACGGAAACTGGAGTGACATTGTCACAGTCTCATTACATTGAGAAGATGTTCACACGCTATGGGTATCAGGATCTTCCAGGGATAGATACGCCGTATACGTGTGACAAGAAGCTGAAGCCAAATCCAAAGAAAAGCGTCAGACAGTTGGAGTATTCAAGCGTCATCGGAAGTTTGATGTATGCGACTACTGCCACAAGGCCTGACATAGCTTTTGCCGTGGGGATGCTGAGTCGGTTCACAAGTAATTCAGGTGTGGAGCACTGGAAAGCTGTGAAGAGGGTTATGAGATACCTCAAAAAAACTCAGAAGTATGCACTGCACTACTGCGGAGATCCAACAGTAGTAGAAGGCTTCAGTGATGCAAGCTGGTGCTCAGAAGTAGAGAGTGAAAGATCCACAGGAGGATACATATTCTAAATGGGTGGAGCTGCTATATCGTGAAAGTCGAAGAAGCAGTCTATGCTCTCACACTTGTCTATGGAATCTGAGTTTTATGCACTAGCAACTGCAACAGATGAAGCAGAATGGCTTCGGGAGCTCATGTATGATCTTCCTATGGTTGGTACGCAGATTCCGGCAGTGCCAATTTACTGCGACAACCAGGCGACTGCAGCGATGACATCAAATGACCTCTTCAATGGTAAGAAGAGGACTGTGCGATTAAGGCATAGGTCGGTCAATGATCTTATTAAAAAATGAGTCATTTTCGTGGTGGATGTTCGGAGCCAGGAGAATCTGGCGGATCCGACCACCAAAGGTCTCAAGCATCAGCTGGTTGAGGACTTAGTTAGCAAGAAAAATGGGCTTGAAGATGTTCTGATATTGTGTCTCTGCAATCCTACCATAAAGTTTTATGCTATTAGTTCTAAGAGAAATCTACTAGGCATCTAGCTTTTGGTTCAAGGGAGGACCATTGACTGGAAGAATATCAAGTGCAGTGGGCAATCCTTTGGTATACTGCGGGGTCACGGACCTAGAACCACTGTTAGTGGGCAGTCCTCTGGATATTGCGCGGTCACGTACCCAGAACCACTGTTAGTGGGCAATCCCTTAGGATATTGCGGGGTTTCAGACCCAGAACTATTGTGAGTAGGCAATCCTTTGGGATCTTGCGGGATTGTGAACCCAGAACCACTGTTGTCTACTGTTTGTTTATTGTAGAGAACAAAGTCATGTGAGAGGATGGCTTGAAAGCCTTAATGAATTCTCGAGCATTTGGGATATCTGGCGTGCTTTACAGGAAGCACGGATAGCACAGCACTACAAAGGAGCGTAGTACTCCAAGCTACAGTGGGGTGACACCACATGAGATACCTAGTGAGGGTAAAGCCTCGGCTTCGGGCCAAGTCACAGTAGCATAGCACCGCACATAGGCAAGTGGGCCTAATGTTGTAGAATGAAGAGTGGTAGGCAGCACTACAAAGAGGATGAGCCTCATGTTACAGTGGTGTCACACCACATGAGGCAGTGTCTCGGCTTTGCAAGCCATGTCACGGCGGCATAACACCGCAAGGAAGCGAAAGGCTTAATGCTGGGTAGTTTGGTACTACAAAGAGGCTGGGCCTCATGCTACAGGTGGTTTGACACCACGTGAGGCAGTGTCTCGACTTTGGGCCATGTCATAGCGACGTAGCACCGCAAGGAAGCGAAAGGCTTCATGCCAAGACTCTTTAAAAGAACTCACCTAGAGTGTATGGATAGAGATGTAGGCCGACTCTTGAGGAAAACTTTGTAGACACTCAACATACATACACCGAAACCAGGCTGGAATAAGGTCTTTAATGTGCAGCCAAAAGCACAGTTGATGTCATTATATGAGTAGAAAGAATTGCAGTTATGGTACAGAATTCAAGCCTTAGTTCATTCTTGTATCATGTTGTTATTTAACCTATACGGGAAGATTCAAGTCGTAGCGACATCTCTCCTAATGCATGATGGACAGTCACTGTGGGAAATGCTCAACCCATATATTGAGATATGTGGAAAATTGTTGATGTTTTTGCCTTTAGACTAGAAAAGATAGTCTCACATCGGCTACATCAAATGATAAGTATCTCAATATAATGCATTGCTTGTGTTGAGGTGTGCACATGAGGTGTAATGGGGCACAAGTGTGTGCCATGTGGGAGTATTTTTCTAGAAGGAAAAATGATTAATTCTAACAATGATGTAAGTTGATTTTTGTTGATCGTACTCGGACTCGGACTCCAGGATGCCTCGTGCATGCACGCTCGTGTGTTCGGCGGGTAAGCGTGGACTAGCACTCGACTATGTTGATTGTGGGATGATGTAAAACATCAAACTTTATTTTAGAGTATTGGCATTTTAGTCCCACATCGGATAGGAGAGATGGTGAAGTCTCACTCCACTTTATAAATAGAGCCCCCTGACCTCCTTTTTAAGATGCACCAAGAAGAGAGTTAAAGGAGTCCGTAAAGTCCAGGAAGCCCATTCAAGTCTCAAATATTGACTGACGAGCGTTTCGAAAGTTTTCTAGAACTTGCTGGTTCCTGGATGCGGATCGTATATAGGCGAATCTTGCTTTGAGAAACGGTGATCTAATCACCCCAGTAAAGCTTTCTTTCTCTTCTTCTCTGATCTAATCAGAAACCTCTTGTGGGCTTTCGTCGCTGCTACTACTAGCAACTCGATTTGTACCTTCCTAAAAGAAACTCCACATTCGTTTGCTGTTGTAACAAAATCTTTTTAGATTTTCGTTACCCAGAATCCTCCAAGGATCTTTGTAGTGCACCTTCTTTGAAGTGTTGCTACGAAACGTTGTTGCTATTTTAACAACTGTTTCGATTCTGTTTTCCATCGAAAATTAAGCCTCGGGAATAACAAAAAGTGCTCAAAAAATTCAATAGGAAGTAAAACTATGCTTCTTACCAATTCCGATACACCAGCAAACGATCCCGACCAAAATTGATCCAAACAATTCCGCAAAAAAATCAGTCAAAATCAAACCTTGGATGCCGATTCCTCGACGCGGAGCCTCCGAGAACGTGATCCTCGACCCCGGCGGCGCAGCATCCGACCCAAACCCTCTTAGGGGAGACGGCCCAAGACGACGATTTTCTCTCTTTGAGGAGGCATTGGGTCGATGGAGAGACGAACCCGATCGAAGTAGCCATCGGAAATTTGATACGGAACAAGTAGAAAGGAGAGACTGAGATTGAAGCAATAGAGGGAGGAGGAGTCAACGGAAAGAATGAGGATTGAATCGAAATGGCATGATGATTCTTATAGCAAAGAAGTCTTCTTTCTCCGATTTCTTTCTCTCTCTCTCTCCCTCCGCTGATGTTCGGAAAGATCGAAGGAGACGCGATGATATCTAAGGAGTTTGATGGTCGCCTTCCCAACCACTCTCTCTCTCTCCCTCTCTCTCTTTACTCAGTTGGTACTGGGTTTCGGGATGGGTACAAATATGGTTGATATTGTCACCCGGGGTGCTCTAGCCGGTGGAAGAATGGCAGTCTTCGTTTGGACTTGGAGCCACGCCTAGTCTAGACGCTGGGAGCTGGTGAGGGATTTGATCTTTTTTAATGTTTCGGCTGAGCGATGACAGGTGAGAGATTAATATATTTTTATGGGAAGATTTATGAAATGTCCAAAAACTAAAAAAGTTTTATGTAAAATCTACCGCTAAAAAACTTTCATCGCGTGTCCAGAATTAGAGAAACTTATCCAAAGCTGGTTCCAAATGACCCTTTTGTCCTCCCTTTTAATTTATTGGAAACACCCACAAAACTGCTCTTAAAAAAACGTTTCAATACACCATCTTCTTCCATACGCTGCTCACTTTCGAATCTAGGTTTTCTCCTCAAAAGTCTTCAAAAACTCGTCGAAAAATTTCGGAAAGACCGGGACGAACGACAAAAGTGCTAAAACGGAGGTCCAAACATCATTTTTTTGCGAATCTAAAATTTCGGAAGGCCGTCTAATTGTGAAGCGGTTACTTTCAGTCTCCTCGACGATACGCTCATTTTGCGACAAACGGGACCTCGTTTCGACCTTCCAGTCAAAAGTTATGGCCCTCCAAAGTTTCAGCTAACCATAAAATGCAGGAGAATGGCATTCTCCGTCTTAATTTACACGGAGAATGACCATTCTCCGTCTTAATTAGGACGGAGAATGACATTCTTCGTCTTAATTTACACGGAGAATGGTCATTCCAGTGTTAAAACGCAGGAGAATGACCATTCTCCGTGTTAGAAACACGGAGAATGCCATTCTCCGTGTTAAATGAAACGGAGAATGTCATTCTCCGTGTTAAATAAAACGGAGAATGGCATTCTCCGTCCTAATTAAGACGGAGAATGGCCATTCTCCGTGCTAAATTAAACGGAGAATGACCATTCTCCGTCTTAATTAGGACGGAGAATGCCATTCTCCGTGTAATTTATCACGGAGAATGGTCATTCTAGTGTTAAAACGCAGGAGAATGACCATTCTCCGTGTTAGAAATACGGAGAATGCCATTCTCCGTGTTAATTAGGACGGAGAATGCCATTCTCCGTCTTAAATAAAACGGAGAATGCCATTCTCCGTCCTAATTAAGACGGAGAATGACATTCTCGGTCCTAATTAAGACGGAAACGGAGAATGGCATTCTCCGTCCTAATTAAGACGGAGAATGCCATTCTCCGTCCTAATTAAGACGGAGAATGGTCATTTCCAGTGTTAAAACGTGTAATTAGGACGGAGAATGGCATTCTCCGTCTTAAATAAAACGGAGAATGGCATTCTCCGTCCTAATTAAGACGGAGAATGCCATTTTCCGTCCTAATTAAGACGGAGAATGGTCATTTCCAGTGTTAAAACGTGTAATTTAGTTTTTTCAGGAATAAAGAGTTTCGTTCTTCTTTCAAAGCGATGATAATTCTTATAGAAAAAGAAGAAGAAAGATCTTCTCTCCACAATTGAAGATCTGAGTTCAAATGTCTCCACGATGAAGATGATGATGATGGTGATGATGATGACGAGCGATGATCTGAGTTCGACTGAAGAAAAACACACCGAACTACGAACGATCTTTGCGATCTCTGCTGAATATGAGAGCAATGGAATTCAGATTTCCCGTGAATAAGAAGAAGACGAAAATCGCAATCCAGATCTGAGTTTTTTGAATTCAAATACATATAGATGACCAATTCGTGCGGAGGGGTAGTTTCGGTATTATAAAAATAGCAGTTTCTAGCGGGTGGCATCTAAAAGGGAATCTTGAAATATTTAACGTGAAAATACTTAATTCTGGGTATTTCATAAAACTTATCCAGCGGGTGGGCATTTCATAAAAGTCCACCCCGAAATTGGGTTTCTCAGCAATTTCCAGTATTTTTAATATTCCATAGAACGTGACAGGTTTGAATTGTTGGTTTAGATTATGTTAAGAGCATCTCCAACCCTATTGTGAGTTTGAAAAAAAATGGTTGTCACATAGGAATGACAAACATTTTTTTCAAAAGTACTTCTCCAATGTAAATGTGAAATAAATTGTGAAGTTGACATGGCAATAACATGGCAAGGAGAATGTGAAGTTGGTTGCCTAGATCTAGGCAATGCACTTCACAGTGACTTTATGTTCACATCATCAATTATGAATAAAAATATATATATATAAAAGAAGAAGTGAAAAAAGTTGTCTTGGAAGTTGAAAAAAAAAGTAATTTTATTGTCTTCTCAAATTTTTGCATTGGAAAACATATTTTTATCTCATTGTCTTGTGTGAATGTCATCTTGCCACATAGGATTCACAACACAAAACAAGACAATAGGGTTGGAGATGCTCTAAGAACATCTCCAACCCTATTGTGAGTTTAGAAAAAATGGTTGCCACATAGGAATGACAAATTTTCATTCCAAAAATTCTTCTCCAATGCAAATGTAGAATAAAACATGAAGTTGACATGGCAATGACATGGCAAAGAGAATGTAAAGTTGGTTGTCTAGATCTAGACAATGCACTTCACAATGACTTTGTCTCTACATCATCAATTATGAATAGAAATATTTATAAAAAAGTTGAAGTGGAGAAGTTGCCTTGGAAGTTGAAAAAAAATACTTTTTATTGTCTCCTCAATACTTTTGCATTGGAGAGAGTTTTTCTATCTCATTGTTTTTGAGATATAATTTTGCCACATAAACAAGACATTGTCTTGTGGCTCATGCCACATAGGAGCTACCTAAGACTCACAACACTTAACAAGACAATAGGGTTAGAGATGCTCTAAGTGAAGGAATATTTTGATTTGTACACAAGTATAAAAACCAGAAAGTAAAGTGTATAAAAATTTATGCACTTTGTATCAGGGTGTGATTAGGGCCGGGCAGCCCCGAACCCGGCCCGAGCCTGCTGCATTTTCTACCCAGCCCAGCCCGGCCTGGCAGCCAGCCCGGCTCGCTCGAGCCTGCACACCCTTGTGTCCAGGCTGGGCCCAAAAAATCGAGCTCGAGCTCGAGGCCGAGCCCGAGCCCGAACTGAGACGTTCAATTTCTTTTAATAGAAACGGTTGGCCCGTTTTGCCCGAATAGGCCCGGCCCGGTCATGCCCGCCTGAGCCCGGCCCGCACAGTCCAATTAAACCAAAATTTGAGTTTTTTTATTTATTTTTTATTTTTTTATGACCGTTTGGGAGGGGTTTTGACCAAATTACCCCCCCTATATGACCATTTGTATGACCATTTTGGGGGTAAAATGACCAAAAAAAAACCTTTACAACAACTATATTTTGAGGAAGGGGGTAATTTGGCTTCAAAAAAAAATCCTATAAATAGGCCATAAATCTCATTTTTCAAACACAAACCATTCTAACCATCACAAAAAAAAAAAAATTCAAGCTCACAAGAAGGTTTCAATAAATTTTTGCAAGCAATTTTAGCGCTCTACGACTTCTCAATCAAGCTCCCAACCCCAATCCAATTCTTTTTTTCTTCCCTTCCTCTTTCTAATTGTTTTTCTTTATTTTTACATATACAAAATAGTTTTCTTTCCTCCCTCTCTCTCTTTTTTGAGAAAAAATAATTTTCGGTATATTTTGTTTTCGGTATCCTCCCTTTCTTCTAAATTATTTTTATTTGTCTTTTTTAAAATGGTCGGACAAGGTTCAAACCAACCTACTGATGCTGCTGGACAAACTTTTGAATATTTTAATATTTTTTTTGAGAAAAATCATATTCCTGGTGATTTAATTGGTTCACCTCCTGAAGTTGCTAGTTTCACGCCAAATGTTGTAAAGAGGAAGAAAAAAATCAGAGAATTAGGAATTTTTTGTTATATTTAATGAAACTAAACCTGATGACTCACTTGTTTTAGATCAGAAAGGAGAACCAGTTTCGTTCGCGGCACAATGCAAGAAATATTCCAGCATATACAAATGGAAGAGGAAAGGTGGCACGGGTACCATATCAAGACACCACGAAACCTGCTATGGCCCGGGCTCAATTACGGTGTCCCAAACTCAAATAAGTTTTAGAGGTGCTGCGGGTTCTTCAATGAGTACGTTTTCATATTCAGCTGCTCGTCATATAACTGAATTGACTAAATATATTATTGCTAATGAACTTCAATTCACTTTGGATGAAAGTACATCTTTATATGATTATGCCACAAATTTCTTAAATCCATGATTTAGTAAAGTTACTAGAGGAGCTGCTAGAAAAGAGGCTAAGAGATTTTTTACTGAAATGAAAGTTGCTTTTAAAAGAAAGTTTGTCGCATGTTAGTAAAATAGCTATTACTTCTGATATTTAGACAAGTAAGCAAAATTATGCTTATATTTGTATCACGACACACTATATAGATTCACAATGGATGTTGCAAAAGCGCATCATCTGTCTAAAAACTTTGAAATTTTCACACAGGGCTCTGTATACAGGCACTATTTCAAAACATGTGCGTGAATTTGATATTCACCATAAAATATTATTTGTATCTTTTGATAATGCTAGTAATAATAATTCTGCTATATCTTCATTGTCTTTACTATTTCAGCCCATTTTAGAAGGTAGATTATTGCATGTTAGGTGTGCTTGTCACATTATTAACTCAATTGTAAAAGAATGCCTCGAATTTTTTAGTACACATTTAGAGACTCTTAGATATTGTTTACACAGCTTGAATACGTCTCCAAGTAGGCAACAAGATTTTTAAAGCCACATATGCACATTTTAGTATTCGTTTTAGAAGACTTGTTAAGGATGTACCACATAGATGGAATTCGACATATTTAATGTTGAAATCTGCAATTTCCTTTAAGGATGCTATTACATATTTTTGCAATATTGATCACAATTTTGAATATCGAGTAACTGATGATGATTGGATAGTTTCTTCTTCCATTTGTGAATTTTTAGAAACTTTTTACAGTGCTACATGTACTCTTTCTGGTGTTTATTATCCCACTTCTTCTTTAGCTTTACAAAAACTTTGTAACATGTCTTACTTATTTTCTAAATATAGAAATGTTTCTAATTTTCAATTTGTTGTAAAAAATGGAAGCTAAATTCAATAAATATTGGGATGATGTGCCTCTTTTATATTGTTTGGCTTCTATTTTTGATCCTACGATCAATTTAGGGGGCGTAGAGGCTTTGTTAGATGACTTTGCAGAAAACATGGATGTTGATGTTACTGACTTGAAAATAGAACTGAGGGTAGTGTTGGATAGATTAATAATGCTTTATGAAGACAAAGTTGTGTCGATCCGACCAACTCAAGTGGGTACTAGTAATAGCTCTGGCTTGGTGTCTAAGTTATCACATGTCAGTCGTATATTACAAATGAAGAAACAAAAACACTCTTCCCAACCCACTCAAGAGTTGCATTTATGTCTAAGTTCTTATGAAGAAGAAGATGAATCTTCAAATCACTTCACCGTTTTAGAATAGTGAAAAAATACGACAAAAGATTTCATGTACTTTCTACCACAACACGTGATCTACTAATGGTCTCGGTGTCCACGGTAGCATCGGAGTCATATTTTAGTGCAAGATCAAGAAATTTGAGCATAAAGAGGAGTCGGTTGAAGCCAGATATCTTGAAAGCTTGCGTATGTGTTGAAGATTGGATTTTAGTACAGAAAAGAACCCAAATTAAAGTGATGAAGATGGTGACATCAACGAGCTGGACTTTGAATCTCTAACAATGAGTGAAGCTTCTGGAACCGAGGAAGAAGAATGACTCAAAGTTATGAATTAGTAAACTTACAAAACAAAAGAAACAAAACAAAACAAACTTAAAACAAAACAAACTTAAAACAAAAACAAAAAAACAAAAAAAAAACTTAAAAGAAAACAAAAAAAAACAAAAAAAAAACCTAAAACCAAAAAAATACACAAACTTAAAACCAAAAAAAAACAAAAAATAAACCGGGCCGGGCTGGGCTGCATAAAACCAAACCGGGCCGCGCCAGGCCCGACCCGCTTCTCCCTCCGGTCCGGGCTGGGCCCGGACCAAGCCCGGTTCAGCCTGCCTTTATGGGCCGCGGTCCAGCCTGGACCGGCCCTAATCACACCTTGAACCTTGTATAGATTTAGAATAATGGGATAATTTTATTAATTAAGGGGAGCTACATATATATAAGAGATGCTAACCCCTCTCATTTTTATTTTAAGCAATGTGGGACTAAAGTCCACTACTAATATTATTAATATATTTAACACCCTCCCTCAAGCTAGACCATATATGTCAATCATGTTTAGCTTGTTACATAGAAATTGAACCCGAGGACCCAAAAAAGGCTTCATGAAAATATCGACTATCTGATCACCTGTCACGTCCCAGAACCAAAATACTGGCAAGTGGGGACGGACCATGCCAGCTACATAATACCAAAGTACTCCAGTACTCTAAAATAACGTATAAGCTGTCAAGACATATGGGTTACTACTACAAGCCAACAGTCAATCCTAGGTCAAGCAGTCCTAGGTATCTCAATCAGAGGCAAGTATGTAAAGTACAAGAAGTATGATCATCAGACATAAAATAGTAAAGCGTCCCAAACTATATATACATGGATGATCACGAAGCTAGTAATACAAAGTGAAGAACTAGCAAGAGTAATAGTCATACATGATAAGCTCTAGCTATAGTGTAAAATACGCAAATCATGTTTAGGCCCGTAGACTAAATGTCAAGATCCAAAACACGAGCTAAACACGTGCTCGGAAGCTAAACGCCACAAAAGAATAATGTATATAACTAGTAGGAGAATAAAATAGAAAACCAACTAAGGTACTCAGTCACCATCGAGTAGATGGTACGGAAGATCCTTCGATATCCTCTATCAGATCTGGCCAAACAAAACTAGTGGGGTCAGACCCCCAATAGCAAGTACCACAAAGGAAGCCAAACTTATGAACTAAAACCAGCAATAGCTAACATAGCAACGGATAGAGACATAAATAAGTAATGCAGATCGAAACTCGTGCACTACCAATGCACTTATCCCTAGAATAGAAAAGATGATAAACAAAACAATATGGAGCATAGGGTAAATAACATGTGACATAATGTAAACTGTGGACATGTAAGATAAAAGAAAACATGTGAACATGTGAGCATGTAAGAAAAATGGTACATATGAGCATGTAAGATAACTGGAACATGTAAGCATGTTAGATAATTGGGACATGTGAGCATGTTAGATAACTGGGACATGTGAGCATGTAAGATAACTAGGACAATGTGAACATGTGACTTAGAAACTATTCCGGAACCCGAGTTACAACTCGTAAACCAAACAAGAACCGGGGTTGTAACCCTTCTCCTGAATAGAACTTTGTCTCTAATCAATGTATAACATAGGGATCATGTATAGTGTGTGAGTACTGAATAGGACGACAAATGACAAGATGACTAAGAAAGTATTCCAGAACCCGAGTTACAACCCGTAAACCAAACAAGGACCGGGGTTGTAACCCTTCTCCTGAATAGAACTTAGTTTCTAATCATTTACCACCAAAATAAAGCATAAACAATGATATACTGAAATAAACAAATATGGACACTACTTCGACAAAACTAGACTAGACTGGACTCCATACAACAATCACGGCCAAGCAATGAGTACGGCTTTATACATTAGCTAACTAGGGTTATCACAATCCTAATTACTAACATATGCACTTTGAGAAATCCAATCCAGTTACCTGCCCTGTAGATTACCCGACTCATCCAGGCCAAAAGAAAAATAAGTATAGCAGATACACCGCAGTAAGATACGTGTGTCCTAAAGAAGTGCCCCACTCGACGGTGTGCAGGAAGTGTGCTCATTATGACAAATAGCTTCAAATCCCATGTATATATATATATATATATATATATATATATATATATATATATATATATATATATATATATATATATATATATATATAGCGGAACACGAAGGGCTGTAGGTAACTGGAAAATTCTCCCCTCTCAATGATCTAAATAATCAAGCTAGTTATTAGCCCTTAACATTTCCTTGTTGGATTCTGGGTGTGGTATTCCACAGAATCCATCCAAGACATGATATGCAACATTGGACAATACAAGAAAGTGTACTATAACAAGCCACAACAAGAAAATATAATAAACTGGAAGCTAGGAGTGCGCTACGATGAGCCACTATAGAGGAAATAGGGAGTGTGCCATGACATGCCACTATTATGTAAGTAAGAAAAGACATGTACAAGAGTGCACCACGATGGGTCACTATCTAGTAAGCAAATAAGACATATAACATGGGTGCGCCACGACGGGCCACTATCTAGTAAGCAAAGAAGACATATATAACATGGGTGCGCCATGACGGACCACTATATAGTAAGCAAGGAAGACATATAACATGGGTGCGCCACGACGGGCCACTATCTAGTAAGCAAAGAAGACATATAACATGGATACGCCACGACAGGTCACTATCTAGAAATTATAGACATGTCATAGACTATAAAGTACAATAAATCCAGGAAGGCATGACAATACATAGCATAACATATAAGAAAGAATCGAAAGGAAAGACATATCATGGCATGTGAGAAAGAATAAATAAAAGTAAGTACATGTGCTAGTGTCAAGTGCGTATAGGGTGTATAATCATTCTCTAACTATACAAGATCATCTCATCATGTTAAGAATTTAGTGCAGTCGAAGAAAATATCAAAAATGGCCAAGTACAAAAAACGTGCCAAAAGATCAAAACTATGATTGTGGTGTCAGGGGACAAGTGGTGCCAAGGAACAAATGGTGCTAAGGGACAAATGGTGCCAAGGGACAAATGGCGCCAAGGGACAGAGGGTGCCAGGCTAGGTTGCGCCAGAAGTCAGGTTGTGCCAGAGCGCGCGCAACCGAGATGGCACAGCGCTAGGGAGCACACGCAACCGAGATGGCGTGACGCTAAGGAGCACGTGCAACCGAGATGGCATGGCACTAGGGAGCACGCGCAACCGAGATAGCGCGGCGCTAGAAAGTGCACACAACCGAGATGGAGGGGCGTTAAGGAGCACGCACAATTGAGATGGCGCGGCACTAGGGAGCGTGCACAACAGAGATGGCACGGCGCTAAGGAGCGTTCGCAACCGAGATGGCACGGCACTAAGGAGCACGCGCAACCGAGATGGCGCGGCGCTAGGGAACGCGCGCAACGGAGATGACGCGGCGCTAAGGATCGCACGCGCACACTGCTCATCTTTCCCAACCAGCATAAAAATGCTTGGTTGAACCCATGAACTTCAAAAATCCATAACTTCCTCAAAACAAGAATCTAACTTTTCAAAGGTAAAAATTGGGTAGAACGAGATTTCCTACAACATGAAGCAACTAGTTTTCGAAAATACCAAGTTTTAGTAGTTCAAAACCAAGAAAAACGAGAAAAAAAAAATCAAAACTTAGATTTACAAAAATGTAATCATTAAAACCAAAAACTCCAAGTTCTAAAGAGGCTTAAAATCATGCAAAGAAGAGAATAGAACAAACAAAATGGCAAAATAATAATATTCAAGATTTGGCAAGATGTACTTGCTTAGGGTTGGGGGAGAAGTAAATGAAGAAGAAGATGAAGAAATAAAATGAGAAGTAATGAAGAGAGAGAGAGAGAAAAATTGGTTTATATACCAACCCTCTCATCCAAAACCAACCCAAACCAAGCCATGCCAAGTTGAACCAAACCAAACTAAACCAAGTTAAGATTAAACCAAGGCAAGGCTAAAAAAGACAAGTCAAAACACGGGTCACTAACAAATATCAGAATTCCGTACACGTATACTAAAAATACGTATAATGAAAAATGGGAGTGACAAGCAAGCCGTCAGTATACACTGGTAAACTGGCGGTATGCCGGTCAAGGAGAAAATCTACAATTTAGAAATTATTTAAAATATTTCAAAATCAAGAAAATACGAAATACAGAAAAAATACGTATCCGTATACAAATACCGATACTGTGAGACGAGTCTCACAACTCTCCCATCCTTAGAAAAATTTCGTCCTCGGAATTTTCTAAAGCTAGTCGAGCATGATAACTAAAATAAAATCTCAAGAAAATACAACTATCTCAATAAAACAAAACATGGCATATAAATGAAGGCAATAATAATATAAATAAATGTGTAAGCAATAAATGAAGGTAATAGTAATATAAATAAATGCATAAGCAATAACACAAGCACAATCAAGAAGGGCTAGAGGCATATGAATAAATATGTCTCCTGAGTCTGTTGAGTAGGGACCCGCCCTCGCTGGCCTACGCTGACTCCTAAAATAGATAGGGGTCAAGTCTCAAAGTAAGTCGGTACCAATAACTTAGTCTAAGACATGACTCTACCTAGGACGTATCTTCGTATTCGAGACATGTACTATCATGTTTCTTGAGATATGAGGACAGAAGAGTGGGACGAGAAACTCTCATTCACTCACGAATAAGTCAAGCCAACCGTTGTACTCCTGATATCGGCGGAATAGAAGGCTTCCGACAAGAACCCAGGATATACTGCCACTAGCTGGCCTGCTACTAAAAGATAAATTAAAAGGGCATAACTGAAAGAAGACCATGAAGATGGTACCTAAGACTCCCTCGGTACTACCCTCATGCAGATATTAGAGCTGCCCCTGAGACTGCACATACAACTGTGCTCTGCGCTGTCTAACCCTCTTTAGCTCGGATGGTAGAGGATACTGTGCCACTGGCTGAATATCTAGTATTGGCTCTAACTGCTCATCCACTACTGGAGAAGATAACTGAGGTGACTGAAAGGACTGAGGTGGTACATCTGGTGTAGCTGGTCGTCCTCGAGATATCAGATAGGGACAAGTGCTAACTGAATGGTACTCCGCTCC
>JANAVB010034418.1:6726677-6806677 GCA_029216955.1 Iris pallida | reverse complement strand
GACGACGACGGTTAAATCGACGGGAAACCTAGATCTAGGGTTCAGGCGAGCTCGTCGGAGAAGATGAGCCTAGGGCAGTGGCTAGGGTGGTGGGGGTAGTAAATAGGGTTAGGGTTTCGACTGTGGGGGAGGGGAGTTCATAGGCCAGAAATTGGGGCCAATTTGGGGTTTTCGTATAGAAAATAGGAATTAGGGTTTCGGTTAGGTCGGTGACCGATCGTTGTTCGGCCAATGGCCAGCCGACGACGAGGGTAGGTTTTGTAGAAAAACCCTCGCAAAAAGGCAATTGGCAAAACAGCCCACCCCTTTACAGTTTTACAAATTCATAATTCGCAAAACTCGCCCCGTAGTGTTCTGTGCAAAAATAAATTTGCACAGACAAACCAAATATTGCAATTTGTTTTAAAATATTTGATTTTATTGCAAAATGCTATAAAAACAATTTAAATAATTGCAAAATAATATTTTAAATTTTAAAAACCATTTAAAAATTCTAGAAAATTCCTAATAATTATAATAAATTATTTTAAGGCTAAAATAATCATTTATGGTTTTAAAAACCCTAATTTAAATATAAACTAAATTCAGGGGCTTACAAATCTTTCCTCCTTGAAAAATTTTGTCCTCGAAATTCACAAGGATAGAAGACTCTATAAACATTTAATATAGCAATCAATTTAAACAAATGACTAAGTCTACTATTAAGACTAACCTCTAAGGTATCAAGCGGGAACGGATGGTTCCCTCGCGGCTGGTGGGTCGAACAAGTAAGGATATCTCTCCCTCATGTTCGACTCCCTCTCCCAAGTAGATTCTCCCAGAGAGTGACGGCTCCAAGCTACTCGGACTAAGGGTATGACTTTGTTCCTCAGCCTCTTCTCCCTTCGGTCCAATATCTCTACTGGCTGTTCAGTAACTGCAAGACTCGATCCGATCTCCAACTCTGAATGATCCTGTACATGGCTGGGGTCGGGAACGTATCTCCTCAGCTGAGACGCATGAAAAACATCGTGAACTCCCGTCAGGTTGGGTGGTAGTGCAACCCTGTAAGCTACCTCTCCAATCCTGCCGAGTATCTCGAACAGTC
Source organism: Iris pallida (assembly GCA_029216955.1). NCBI lineage: Eukaryota > Viridiplantae > Streptophyta > Magnoliopsida > Asparagales > Iridaceae > Iris > Iris pallida. The sequence continues at coordinate 6,805,590 of JANAVB010034418.1, read as the reverse complement.
CAATGTATCTAGGGCTCAACTTACCGCCTCGTCCGAATCGGATCGTCCCTCTGGTAGGTGATATCTTCACCAACACCATATCTCCGTTGGCGAATTCCATCGGTCTGCGACTAGCATCGGCCCAGTATTTCTGCCTATCCTGAGCAACTTTGAGTCTGTCTCTGATCATCTTGACCTTCTCTGCTGCCTCAGTGATCATCTCTGGCCTAAGCATAACTCTATCTCCAACATCATTCCAAAAAAGCGGTGTACGACATCGTCATCCATATAGCGTCTCGAATGGAGACATACCGATGCTGGCTTGGTAGCTGTTATTGTATGAAAACTCTACCAAGTGAAGATGACTCTCCCATGATCTGTCGAAGTCCAATACATAAGTCCTCTACGCCGTACTGAACTTGAGCCGACTGCCCAACTCCTCCTGCAAGCTCCTCCAGTAATAGGATGTGAATATGCTGTCCCGGTTTGATACGATGTTCACCGGTACTCCGTACAAGCGAACTATCTGTTGCATGTATAGCTCTGCCAACTTCTCGGCAGAGAGCCCCACCTTGAAGGGTATGAAATGAGCACAGTCTGTCAACGATAACCCATATGGTGTCCTTTCCTCCTTGGGAACAAGGAAGCCCTGAGACAAAGTCCATCATAATGTGTTCCCACTTCCACTCAGGAATGGGTAATGGCTGCAATAGACCAGCTGGTCTCTGATGCTCCGCCTTGTCCTGCTGGCAAACTAGGCACCTCGAAATAAATCGTGATACATCTCTCTTCATCCCTTGCCACCAAAGATGTTCTCGTAAGTCACGGTACATCTTGTTGGCAACGGGGTGAATAGAATATCGTGATCGGTGCGCCTCATGCAAGATTGCCTCTACCAGCTCACCCTTCGGCACGCATAACCGGCTGCCGTGCCTCAAGGATACATCCTCTGCTACGGTGAAGTCATCAAGCAATCCAGCTAAGCCTGAACTCTGATTCTGCGAAGGATCTCATCTGTAGACTGTAACGACCGTGGTTTGTATTACGTATTTTGGTATACATGTACGTATATTGCATGTCTCATTTCATGATTGCTTGGTTCGGTTCAACATGCTGGCTCGGCTTGGCTTGGTTCTTCATGTGGACCTACCCCCTTCCCCCTTCCTTTAATAGTCGCCCAAACACTCCCTCTCCTTATTACTTCTCCTCCATTACTTCTTCTTCCTCACATTACTCTTCTCACCTACCAGAAAGAGGTTTAGGCAAGTGCAACTTGCTTCATAGAGGAACTCATATTTTATTGTTCTATTTTCTTCTCTACAAGATCCTAAGCCACTTTAGTACTTAGTATTTTCAAATCCCATGGCTTATTTCATATAGATCTAAGTTTCTAGCATTTTGACCTTCTTGGTTTTGATCTACTAAAATGGTTTATTTTCAAAAACTAAGAGTTCCTTGTAGTAGGCATTCTGATTTTACGCAAGTTTGGTTTTTGGATGGCCGGATTTCACCAAGTCTTGGCCGAGATGGAGTTCCTTGAGTTCCTGAGCTTTTACGCATGATTGTATTGTCCATGGGGAGAAGAAAAAGTTTTACACACACGTTCTAACGTATTAGCGTAGTGATCCGCCTTTTACGCCCACGTTTTATGTGTCAGCGTGTTATCTCAACCACTTACGCACACGTAATAGCGTGCCAGCGTACTCTGTTTTACGCTGAGTTCCTACAAATTTTACACTCGGGGCTCTCCTGCTCACGTAAAATCGTGCTCGCATAACCCCTGGCTCGAGCAGACTCTCGCGAGCGTAAAGTTTTACCCGAGTGCTTCACTCGTGTAGAATTTCACCCGCGTAGAGTTTCGCTCGGGAGTTTGCGTAAAATTCTACGCGCGTAAAATCTTACGTGTATATAATTTTGCTTGCGTAAGCCAGGCTAGCATAAACATCACCCACGTGTACCCTTGCTCGCGCTCGCGTAGAGCCGCTTTACGCTTAAGGCCCTTGGCCTAGCGTAAAGGCTCACTCGCGTAGAGCCTTGAGCCCTTTTGTACTCGGTTGACTTTATGTTCCTGCACTCTCCATGACTTGGCAATTCAAGGATTGATTGATATGACCGGGCCAATAATGGCATGGTATGGCCAGTACTTGATATGATATGACATGACAAGATGTGACAAGTACGCATGATGGTAATTATTGAAAGCTGTTACGACGGCTTGCATGACATGACTATAATAAATGGCTTGGACACTGTGGACGATTGTGTTTGTACAAATAAACCGGTAATGTCTTGCATCATGTCTAGGACAGGGACCCCTGAGTACCACGGTCAGGGGTACCTACTGAAACTTGACTAAGGCAAATAACTAGAATAATTCAGTTGTCATGAAGAGATTTTCCCGCTACAGGCAATCCCGTTATTTGGGCGCTCAAGTGGACTTGTAGCCTGCCGATGAGTAGGGCACATTTCTAGCACACTGTCAAGTGTTGCCCCCACCATGGATGGATATTCGGCCTGGATAACCTGGATGGTCTGCAGGGCTTGTGGCTGTTGGAATAATCTCATTACATTTTGCTAGTAACTAGGCCTGTGCTAACCCTAGCTAGTTAAAAGTATCAAGCTGTACTCCTTGCTTGGCCGTGATTGATTGGATGGAATTTAGCCCAGCTTAGTCTTGTCATGATCCTGCACAATATTGTAACATGACATGAATTCCTGTGCCTTACTTATCGATAAATGATGAGAAACCAAGTTTCGTTCAGATGAAGAGTTACAACCCGGTCCTTATTTGGTTTAAGGATTGTAACTTGGCTATCTGAATAGTCCCATAGTTATCTTATCATATATCGTCCTGATTACTTATGCTTACCTTGACAATAATGATCAGGGGACCAGTTCTGTTCAGGCGAAGGGATACAACCCCGGTCCTTGTTTGGTTTAAGGGTTGTAACCTGGCTCCTAGAGCAGTTCTGTGCCCTCTCCTCATTTATTGTCCTATTGCACCCTGTGTCATGCTCGTCATCTTTTACAAGATTGTGACATGACATAATTACCTATGCTTTCCTTAACAATAAAGATCAAGGACAAGGTTCTATTCAGTGAAGGGCTACAACCTCGGTCCTTATTTGGTTTAAGGGTTGTAACCTGGCTCCTGGAGCAGTTCTTTATCCTCTCTTCATTTATTATCTTATTTACCCTATGTCAAGTTCATCATGTTTTACCTTACCAGCAGTAATTGAGACGGGTTTCTATTCAGGTAAAAGGTTGCAACCTCGGTCCTTGTTTGGTTTAAGGGTTACGACTTGGCTACTTGAATGATTTTCTCATACTCAATTCATTATTGTTGCCCCTGTTATTATCTGTATCTTTATAATTATCTTTATATATTCATTTATGATGTGCTGGTTTTAGTTTCTAAGTGAAGCCTCCTTTGTGGCACTTGCTCTTTCTGGGGTCTGACCCAGCTGGTTTTGTATGGCCAGATATCGGAGCAGCTCTAGAGGATCTACCTACCTTCCAGCCAGATGGTAACTATCAGGCGTAACCCTGGCAACGAGTAGGTTTCTTTTGTTCTCCCACTTTATTGTAAAATTAATCTTTTGAGGCGTTTAGCCGACGAGCACGTGTTAGCTCGATTGCACCTTTATTTACTGTCTGCCTACGGGCTGTAACATGATTGACAAATCCTAGGGTTGATCATGTATGACTGAAACTCTTGCTAGTCTTGACATTTTGTATGACTAGCTTCATGATCATCTAAGTATGTAATGTATGGGATGCTTTGCTATTATATATTTGGTGCTCTGACATCTTGTAAACTGTTATTGCTTGCTTGAGATTGAGACAATAGGCTTGTTCATGACCATAGGAGACTGATGGCTTGTAGTTAAACCCTCATGTATCTAGACAGCCATGACCATATAGCGAGGTGGGTTGTACTTTAATATACGTAGCTGGCTATGTACGCCCCCGCTCTCCAGTATTCTGGTTCTAGGGTGTTACATGGTTTAAGTGGTGGCACATGCAGGTCTTGTAAATCAAGATATGTGAGGGTTTACCGAATAGATGTCTCAATCAGTACTTGCCCTTGATCTCTGCTCGTATCCTCTAAATCCCTGGATTCTTGACCTGATCACATGCTTGTATCTTTGATCTGTCCTGGTCCTTCCTTATTGTTCCATATGTCGTCTTCTTCAGCGACATTGTTCCTAGTCCTACTGATCGGCAAGGCGGAGCACCTTCCGTGGACCGGCAGCAACCTGGAGATCAAGTCCAGCATTCAGGAGTAGCCTCCAGAGTCATATCTACTGGGAATCCAGAGCCACCAGTTCAGCCCGTCCAGCCTGCAGAACCTGATGATGGCACCTTGGTGGGTCTCATCAGGACATTGTTAGCTTTCCAAGATCGGCGAGGAGATGCCTTGCACCAGGCAGTGACAGATGCTCTGACCAGATGAGGTTATCAAGGTAATAGTGTGGCCAACGGCTTCAAACGCTTGAACCCTCCATTCTTCGATGGTAGCAAAGATGCTATTGCCGCAGATGCTTGGCTTCAGGACACAGAGGTGATTCTAGAAGTAGCTAGGACTCTAGAAGGCAAGAAGGTGGCCATGGTACGCCTGTAGTTATTGGATCTTGCCCGCAGCTGGTGGACAGCGCAGGCCGTTGGATTAGTGGCACCCATTGCTTGGGCAGTATTCTGAGAAAGATTCTAGACCAAGTATTTCGATGCTGTAGCTTGATACGATCTACAAACGAGGTTCACCAATCTGAAGAAGATGGGAAGGACGGTCGACGGATATACGACCGAGTTTTCGAGACTTAGTCGGTTTGCTCCCACCTTGGTGGCAACCGAGTTCGACAAAGCTTAGCGGTTCCAGCAGAGGCTCCATCTAGAGATTCTATTGGTGGTGGAGCAGTTTGAGCATCAGACTTTTGATGCGGTGTTGAGAGCAGCCAGGAGGCACGAGTATACCTCCCAGAGGATTGTGGATCGGACCGGGGGTCGGAAGCGATCCCATGGCCAAATGAATCAGTCTTCAGCACCAGCCCCGACAGCTAGGGCTTTGACCATTAGAGCTCCGATACGGGCGGCCTCAGTCACGTCGGTTCAATATTCCATCCCGACATACCCTCAGCAGCAAAAGCAGAAGCACTCTTCCGCAGTGGGATGTTCACACTGCGGGAAGCTGGGACATCTGGTATCAGAGTGTCGCAGAGCAGAGGGATTGTGCTTGGTTTGTGGTGTCCCGGACCACAGGATTGGGAACTGCCCGAACAGGGGGAGTTCATCTTCGTCAGCCTTCTCTAGTCCTTCGATGGGAGGACCGGTACCAGTCCAGCAGCAGCAGTACCCCTTCCCGAGGCTATTGCCGCCGCAGGCCCAGGTATTCCAGCAGCAGAGACCGCAACAGTATGCCTAAGCCCAAGCCTTGATCCAGAGCAGATAGATAAGTTTTCAGCAGAGGGGACCCGCATCCCGAGGACATGGTCAAGTGCTGGCTTTGACCATGGAAAAAGAAGGATTTGCACCAGGTGAGGTAGTGACAGGTACTATTTTCGTCAACACCTTTCCAGCTTCAGTATTATTTGACTCTGGTGCATCGCATTCATTTATGTCTGCACAATTTGCGACACGGATAGGACTGAAGCCCGAGTCATTATCAGTAAGGCTCAATATACTTACTGGTAACGGACTTGTGGGAGTAGATAGAGTATTTTCCTCGTGTCGGATCGTAGTTAGCGGTAGAGAATTCCTCGTTAGATTGATAGAGTTCCCGATGGCTGATTATGACGTGGTCTTAGGGATGGATTGGTTGAGGGACCAGTATGCTAGGATAGACTGCCATATTGGCAGGGTTGTTTTTAGCATTCCCAGCGAGCCAGAGTTTTCCTTTTCCCGAGGTAAAGTTGAATCTTATCCTCCAGTGTTGCGGATGGCAGTAGCAGCAATACAGTTACCTCGGATAGTCGAAGAGTTTCCAGATGTTTTCCCAGAAGAGCTTCCAGGGATGCAGCCAGAGCAGGAAATCGAGTTCACTATCGACTTGATCCTCGGGACAGCCCCAGTGTCGGAGAGAGTCTACAGGATGGCGCCTTCAGAGTTAGAGATATTGTACAAGATGATCGAAGAACTCAGAACCAAGGGATTCATTCGAGCTAGTGGATCGCCTTGGGGAGCTCCGATGCTTCTTGTAAAAAAGAAGGATGGTACGTCTAGGTTATGTATTGACTATCGTACCTTGAACTCAGTGACAATCAAGAACAGATATCCTCTTCCGAGGATAGATGACTTGTTTGATCAACTCAAGGGGGCAGCAGTATTCTCAAAGATTGACCTGCGGTCAGGATACCACCAGATCCGAGTCAGAGAGCAAGACATACCGAAGACAGCTTTCAAATCTAGATATGGGCATTGAAGTTCCTTGTTATGCCATTTGGAGCAACCAATGCGCCGACCGTATTCATGGACCTCACGAATCGTGTCTTCATGACTTATTTAGATCAGTTCGTGATTATGTTCATAGACGACATCCTGGTCTACAGCAAGAGTGAGGCAGAGTATGAGCAGCATCTCTGTGTAGTTCTTCAGATTCTCAGAGAGCACCAGTTGTATGCCAAGTTTAGTGATGCGAGTTCTGGCTCGATCGCATTTCGTACTTGGGTCATATCATCACCAGAGGAGGAGTAGAAGTAGATCCTCAGAAGATCGTGGCCATTGAGACATAGCCAGTGCCTAGCACAGTTGTAGAAGTTCGTAGTTTTCTTGGCTTGGCCGGCTACTACCGACGATCCGTCTCAGACTTTGCTCAGATTTCAGCGCCATTGACCCAGTTGACCCGCAAGGAGGCGCATTTTGCTTGGACAGCAAAATGTCAGGATTCTTTTGAGAAATTGAAGCGAGGCTTGATGACGGCTCCCATTCTCACGCTTCCAGATGGGACCAGAGGATTTTTAGTGTATTGTGATGCTTCAGGCAGAGGCTTAGGATGTGTTCTGATGCAGCATAGGAAGGTAATAGCTTATGCGTCACGCCAACTTCGTGATCATGAGAGGAATTACCCAATCCATGACTTGGAGCTGGCAGCAGTTGTGTTTGTACTTAAGTTGTGGAGGCACTACTTGTACAGAGATAGGGTGGAGATTTTTACCTACTACAAGAGCCTGAAGTATGTGTTCACTCAGAAGGATCTTAACATGCATCAGAGGAGGTGGCTAGAGCTACTTGTGGACTATGATGTCAACTTGCAGTATCATCCTAGGAAGGCCAACGTCGTTGCAGATGCATTGATCAGGAGAGCCGGAGTTTATTTCCTAACAGCACAACCAGAGCTGTTAGCAGATCTTTAGAAGATGGGTATAGAAGTTGTCCTTCCTACCAGTATGGCATTGATGGCCCGTATGCAAGTTCAGTCCAGTATAGTTGAGAGGATCAGATGGTGCAGTCAGCAGATTCTAAGCTTCAGCGGCTTAGAGCAGAGTACGAGGCAGGACGGAGACCAGAATTATGTATCCATGAGGACGGTACACTTTGACATGGGAGGCGTCTTTGTGTACCCAGTGGTAATATCAGACAGGAGATCATGGCAGAGGCTCATAGTTCTTAGTATTCCATTTATTCCGGCGGTACGAAGATGTACCGTGATATTCGTCAGCACTTTTGGTGGAATGGTATGAAGAGGGAGATAGCCCGGTTCGTCTCTCGGTATTTGGTTTGCCAACAAGTTAGAGCTGAACACCAGAGGCCAGCTGGACTTCTTCAGCCATTGCCAATTCCAGAATGGAAGTGGGAGCATATTGTAGAAGCATAAAAAATACTAAAGAAAATGACTCATGCGACCAAAGAATCCCATGCGGCTGAGAAAGTCCATGCGGCTCGGAGAGTCATGCGGCATAAGGGGCTATGCGATCCAAGACATCCCATACAGCTCAGAAAGACACGTGGCAGGACAGCCCTCTCCTTTGCCCTCTCGCATTAATTGTTTGACGGCTGACAACTCTGAAAAAGTGACAGCCCTGACACAGAAAGAAGAAATTATGACTCTGTCATAATGACGAATCTCTAGGGAAGAGAAAAGAGATCTCTGACACAAATCCCCCGAGAGCCATAAAAATGCCACGTGGCCTTGCCATGTGGGCGTTCGTATGCGGCTCACTTCTCATACGGTTCAGAGTGAATCCGTCCTATGCGACTCAGGCCGAGAAAGCCTTATGCGGCTCGAGCAAAGCACTTTTTATGCGGTTCAGAGTAAATCCGTCCTATACGGCTCAGGCCGAGACAGCCTCATGCGGCTCGAGCAAAGACTTCTCATACGGTTCAGAGTGAATCCGTCCTATGCGGCTCAGGCCAAGGAAGCCTCATGCGACTCAAGTAAAAACTTCTCATGCGGTTCAAGAGGATCATCTCCATGCGGCTCAGGTGGATGTATCCCTGTGCGGCTCACAATGATTACCTCCCTGTGGTTCAAAAGCTCAAGGGAGGGCCACTACCCAGACAGCCCTGACACGTGGCCTTAACCCTATGCGACCCAAAGTCATATGCGGTTCACTCGTCATATGGTTCAGATTCCCCAGTGGCTCTTAGGACACGTGTCCTAAGCCGATTAATTTCTCAGATTTACTGCCATCAAAGATTGGGTCAAATCCCAATAATCTGGGACACGTAGCAGGAGAATAAATTTAATTTATTCGCAGACATCAGAAGATCATTATGAGGAAGATTTATTCCAATCAACATTAATTGCTAATGGGATTTGGTGTAATCTACACTCGATGGCTCGGATTCGTCACAATCAAAACTGAATGGCCTGGATTGACCAATCTACGGGCCGCCGCCATCTCCAAGAGCTAATTATTGGCAGCCCTAATGATGACATCCCACTATTATAAATAGTAAGGTGCCATTCCCTTGTAAGGAGGACAAGATATCAGAGAAAAATACGCATATACAGAGAGACTCCCCAATAGTCAGAGAGAAAATACACAGAGAGAGAGAGAAGCCAGAAGAGCAACAGAAGGAGAGCAAGAAGAGCATTTCTTCATCCACGCCAACCATCTTTTCACAAGGAGCCAAGGCCGCATACCGATCGTCCAAGGAGTAAGGCAGGGCTGCCGTCGCCTTCTCGAGCCTCTATCGTCACCCTCCAGAATCTAAAATAAACAATTGTACTTAGATTGCTGTACCTAGGTTTTCGTCCCTAGGCTTTCTTTGTACAAGCGAGTTTGTAACGTGAAGTAAAAGTCCGGTCCTCCGATAATTGTTCTGTTCTTTTATATTTCATGGCAAACACGATGTCGACTCTGCTGGGGACAAACTTCTCCACGGCTGAGGAGTTGGTGACGCAGTCGGATGCAGCCAAACTTGGTTCCACTCAACAGAAGATGGTCGCCCGGTTTGACCAACAGGCGTTTGAAGAGATGCTCTCCGACAAGAGTGCTGGCTCGATCCAGAAGCGAGCCCGCACAAAGAAGGCCCGCAAGGAGTGGAGACCCCGATCCTTCGTTTCTACTGAAGCTCTTGCGGAGATACCTTCTGTTGTTCAAGACGGCGAGCAAGACTCCCCTGCGGCCCTACTTCAGACCGTAGATAACTCTACTGTCCCCAAGTCCGACAGAAGAAAACACTATGATGCTGGACTTGCAGGGGCAAAGAGGAACTCTATGCGATCAGAGCCGCATAAGGATATTAGCCGCAGGGAGAAAACTCATGCGGCTACATCTGCCAGCCGCATGAAGAAAACTCATGCGACCACAACTGTCAGCCGCATAACTTATGCGGCTACAGCTGCCAATCACATGGATGAAACCCATGCGGCTAGGTAAGTCAATCGCTTGCAGAAAACCCATGTGGCCACAATTACCAACCGCATGCGGCCAGCCTGCACGGTCGTGGCTCCTAGCCGCACAAAAATAATTCATCCGACGGCAGAAGACAACCGCATGCAGACAACCTGCACGGTGCCCAACCCTAGCCGCATATCGTCCATTCCACGCTTCTCTCGATTAGTCTTCGACCGTCTCTCATGCGGTCCTGACCCTGATGGTTCTCTGGATGATAAGCCAGACTCTGTGGTATTCAACTTGGACTCCTCCTATTACGCACCCGCAAGTGCTAAAAGAAGGAAGTCTAGGGCAGCACGGGCTCATCAGGCCCAGTCAGCTGTCCCAACCTCTGACTATCGGGGCGTCCCGTTGATTATCACACGGGCCTCGGATGGGAAGTTGTATACAACCGCTCGAGTCCAGCCCCCGACGGCAAACGGACAGAGTGGTTCCTCTGTCCTGCGGGAGGCGATCCTCCATAAACGTAAGGAAAGAAGAGGAGTGTCGGCGTGCAAAGAGTCCTCTCTTGGACATCGCTGCACCTAAATCATCGTCAACTGCTGTTGCAACAACACGGCAGTGACAGAAGATCGGCCATCCGTCTTCGAAAGACTACAGCATCCGAGCTCAGAAGATGAGGCACCTCCTGTTGTCTCCTGCAATTCCGCTCATAAGGTCCCCGCCGAAGGGAGAGGGAAAAAGACAAGCATCTCCAGCCCCAAGATATCAACCACTACAGCTAAGAAACTGTCGTCTAAACGGTTGTCCTCCACCGGAGTATTCCAACACACCCATTCAAAGATGAAATCTGCCACGATGGGAAATTCATCATCCACATCGCTGGGGGTTGTAGGAACTGGGGGTAGCACTCCTTCGAACATACACAACAATCCGATGTTTCAAGGAGCCGAGCCCGGGGAAACCACTCTCCCATCAGGTACAACAGACGCTGATGTCTCCGAGGATATCCATGGCTCTCAAGACGAAGCAAGCTCCGAGGCTGGGGATACCGTTCCCTCCGAGTCCGAGCCCGAAGAGAACATTCCCACCTACCCCGATGACTTCTCGGTGCATGGGTATGACTCGGAGGGCACATCCTCCACCGTTCCTTCCATCACTCCTCATGTAAGGACGGTATTCATGACGGACAGCAACCAAGGTGGTTCCAGCGATCGCCAACGCATCGACACTTTGGAGGCTATACTGCAGGCCTTGGTCAAGTCTGTAGATGAAATCAAAGCCGCTCTTCCAACTCTGCAAGGAGGAACGCCTGGCCAAACAAGCACGGGTCCCGCGGTCAATGCGGACTCGAATTCAGCGGTACCAAACCCGGGCAATAATCCTCCCAAAATAACAGCCCCTACCGCGACAGATGAGGCCCGAGAAGTAAGAAGAGAGGTTCAGGAGCTCCGAGCCATGTTCCATGCCCGAGAAAACGCTCAAGACCTCAGAATACGGCAACCATATCCTGCTGAATGGAGGGATGTTCTGTTCCCACCAAGATATAAGCCGTTCAACATCAACCCATATGACGGCAAGACCTCAGCAAGTCGGTACATCACGTACTTCGAGGTCACCACCGACCATCTGTCCCACGATGATGCTATCCTCACACGATTATTCATTGGGGCATTAGAAGGAGTCGCCTTCGACTGGTATCACAATCTGCCGGACAATTACATCCACTCCTTCGCCGGCTTCAAGCGCATGTTCTTGGAGAGATTCTACGAGGTAGGACAGGACGTCACCATGTCCACCCTCATGGACGTCATCCAAGGGGAGAAGGAGCTGACGAGAAACTACATTGAGCGGTTCCGCCAGACCGCCATAAAGCTGCCCTCCGGAAATCCAGATTCCTCTTTAATTGAAATTTGCCAAAAGAGACTACTTCCAACGATCAGTCTCTGGATGGGCGAAAGTCAATTCAAAGATTGGAAGACGTTCATCATCAGCGCCACAAGCGCCGAAGAACGACTGAAGAAGGCTCGTCAACTGGGATTGCACATCTCGGAAGTAGAAAACAAGGGCAAGCGTCCCAACAATGATAATGGGGGTAGTCCCTCCAACAATCGGGACAACAAGGGAAAGCAGGCTATGGTGGCCGATACAGCACAAAAACCTGAGCCAAAGCCAGCAGACAAACAATGGCCGCAAATCACTTACTCCTTCGAAGATGGTCACGTCAAGCCTATCTTGGACATGCTCATACAAGGGGACAGAATTCATCTTCCTCCGCCAAGACGAGAACCGTGGCCGGCAGAGATGGAGAATCCAAAGTACTGCCATTATCATTGCTATGTTCATCATGCTACATACGATTGCTACCAGCTAAAATGGTACATCCAAAACCTCATCGATTCAAACGCTCTGGCCATCGATTTCGAAGAGGTAACCGTGGCGGCCAATATGGTGTCCGTATAATTCGGCAGCTTCCCTCCGACGGAGACTCAAGACAGGGTGATCCCCGTCCCTCTAGCGACAATGGAGATTACCAATCTTCCACCTCCCCGAGATCAGGCTGCCGGTCTAGTACCCCTCACCACATCACGAGGGGAGGTCATGTGGATCCATCCATACTTGGTGTCAGAAGTGACTCGGCCCACACCATCTACCACCGACAAAAAGAAAAGTGGAAAAGTCAGGACCTGCCACACAATCTCGACAGACAACGAGGAAGCTGCAGCCGTCGTCATGCGGTCCGAAGCACAATCCCAACCTGTGGTTGACAATCCAGCTGAAAACCATCAACCCACTATAACTGATGCTCCGGGACCGGCTCAGCCTTCAACGACCGACAAGCCTAGGCCGAAGGAGACTCGCTTCGACAAATCTCTCCGGAAAGAAGCAGCCCAAGGGCTAGAGAGGCCCTACAACTTTGACATCTTAGCGCAATTAGCTAACACACCAGCCAAGTTGTCACTGTACGAACTCCTAAGGCTCTCCAAGGACGTTCGTATTGCATTAAGCGAAGCACTCCAAAATGCCGATGTCTACCTGGCTCAATCCAACCTCACCGAGGAGGACTCACCCGTAGATCTCCAAGACAGTGCCTGCACGGGAGCAATGCCCAACATCATCTTCACTCCACAGGACATGCTCATCAAAACCAACCTACACGATCTCCCGCTATACTACACGGGATACATCGGCGACGTGAAGATGGATCGGATGCACATAGATCCTGGCTCTTCCATAAGCATCATCCCGAAGGGTCTGCTACATCATCTCCGTATCCCAATGCATCGTCTGACGCCTACAAGTATCGCCATCAGCAGTTTCAATTCGGGCAGGAGCTACCCTATTGGGAAGATTCGTTTGAAGTGCCAAATTGGCGACCTCCAATCCGAAGTCACCTGCTACGTCATAGATGCAGACACTTCTTATAACATTCTCTTGGGGTACCCGTAGATACACGATTACATGATCGTACCTTCTACGCTACACCAGTACTTCAAATATGTCGACAAGCACGACTTCGTAAAGACGGAATTTGCTGATATCGATCCCTTCAAAGGGGTCGAATCCTACTACTCAGACTCCTGCCTATACGAAAAGTCGAAGAGACACCTTAATGAAGGAAATGAACAAGCTGGTACCGAAACGGCCATGGGATCAGAAGGACCCCTGACGATCCACCTCCAAGCTCGCAAACCTGGCGAGTCCGTACCCCTTACCGCCACTCTGCGAAAGGACGCAACCAGCCTCTCAGCGCAGGAGGAGCAGATGATAATCCGGCTGCCAAGGTCCGGCCAGGTACCGAGACCCACAACGAGGCCACTGACAATCAGACTGCCGAGAGTCAGTCAACCCCAATCAGGAAAGCTCAATCCCTCTGACAAGCCGCTGACGATACGCCTTTCCAAGAAGGATCGTCACCCCGATGCAAGGTCTGACACTTCTAGCGAACCGGCCACTCCTCGCTCCACCTCAAGTACCAAACTGGGGGTCGCTAATCTGCCAACAACTCTACGCTCTGCTCCGTCAACTGAACCACTGACGATCAAGCTCCCCAGGTCGTTCTCTCAGTCTTTATTCACACAGGGGGTAGCCGAAGAGGAACCGGAGTTAGCCAAGTATGTGGCTGCCCACACTGATGTTCCCTCCGCTGATGATGTAATCCCCCTAGAAAAGATACCTTACTTCATCAATAAAGGATTATCTTTGAACTATACCGAGCTCAATAAGCTATGTATAATGTATGCTATGGAACACGGTATAGGCACTCACCTACACACAAGTGACAAATGTGTACACCGCGATCCATCTTACTCCAGTAGAAGACGCTTACCGAATAATCGAGGAAGGAGATCATCCAATCATCTTCGGCCGGACGAACAACCCGCATCCCTCCACCATAGAGGAAATCGACCTCGGGTCTGATGCCGGGAGACTGCCTCTGTATCTGTATAGCCCACAATCCAAATATCTCATACAAAAACAGGGGTATGACCTGGAGACGATGCCGGGTTTGAACTACGGTACTGGGCGACGATTACCTTTGAAGCCGCCAGTCCCGGCGGGGAAACCACGGGATTACTATAACAAAACTCAATGCGGACTAGGGTATGTAACGCCTACTACGACCCCTGAGAGTTCAGATAAAGAATGCGACTGGCAGTCACATTCAACCGGCTCACCAACTTCTGACTCAGATACCAGCATCGAAGACGTGTTCAGACAAGTCTTGTCAGTCAACATGGCATTCGCCGACGCCTACGAGGAAGACGAAGACATCCCCGAGATCCTCGAGCTAGAGCCATGGGCCCAGCAATTGGATGCACAATGGAAAAAGTGGTTCAAACTGAGAGAACCTCCTACTGAAGATGAGGTTATACAAGTTGACCTCGGCAGCGAATCTTCTCCAAAACCGATTTTCGTTAGTAAAAGCTTAGCAGACGAAGAACGAGAGTCGTTGCTAGAACTTGTCAGAGAATATATTGATGTGTTCGCCTGGAGCTATGAAGACATGCCAGGGTTAATTCCCGACATTGCTCTTCACAAACTCAACATTCGGCTAGATGCGAAGCCAGTCAAGCAACAGCAGCGACGCTTTTGCCCAGGCACCATGGACGCGATCGAAGCCGAAGTAAACAAACTGATAGCCAGCGGCTTCATCCGAAAGGAGCAACATTCCGACTAGGTTGCCAATATAGTACCTGTCCTCAAGAAGAATGGGAAGATCCGAATCTGCATCGACTTCCGTAACCTGAATGAGGCATGTCCTAAAGACGAATTCCCCCTCCCTATCACAGACATTATGATCGACAACACATGCGGCTTCGAACGTATGTCATTCATGGATGGATTCTCGGGGTACAACCAAATTAAGATGTCTCCTGAGGATGAAAAGCATACATCATTTCGAACACCAATTGGCACGTACTGCTACACAGTCATGCCTTTCGGTTTGAAGAATGCCGGCACCACATATCAACGAGCCATGAGTATCATTTTTAGAGACCACCTGCGCAAGACAGTGGAGTGCTATGTTGACGATATAGCCGTCAAGAGTCGCTGCAAAGGAGACCATCTGCAAGATCTAAGGACGGTATTCTACTTGATGCGAGCCCACAATCTGAAAATGAACCCTACGAAATCTTTCTTGGGCGTATCCAGCGGAAAATTCTTGGGATTCATCATCACTGCTCAGGGCATTCATGTAGACCCCGAGAAAACAAAGGCAATCATGGAGATGGGTCCTCCGAGAAATCTCCGCGAACTCAGAGGCCTCCAAGGGAGGCTAGCTTACATCAGGAGGTTCATTTCTAACCTCTCCGGGCGATGCCGACCGTTCATGCACCTCATGAAGAAAGGAGTCTCATTCGTATGGTACGAGGAATGTCAGCGTGCTTTCGATAATATCAAAGAATATTTATCAAATCCTCCGGTCTTGGTGGCCCCGGTTCCTGGAAAACCATTCCTGCTCTATGTACGAGCAATAGAACACTCCTTCGGGGCTCTGCTGGCCCAGAACAACGACGCAGGCCATGAACATGCCATATATTACCTCAGCCGAATGATGATTGGGCTAGAGCACCGATACACCACTGTGGAGAAGGAATGCCTCGCCCTGGTATTCGCCATTCAGAAAATGCGGCATTATGTCACCGGACAAACGATACATGTGATCTCGCGAGTCAACCCTCTCAGGGTCCTCATGACTAAACCAGGGGCACTCAGCTCTCGCCTCGCTACATGGGCAATATTGCTGTCCCCTTATCATATGATCTTCGTCCCCCAAAAGGCAGTCAAAGGTCAAGCCCTGGCGGACTTCTTAGTAGCCCACCCAGGCTCGGAGTCCTCCAAAATATATGAAGAGATCCCAAATGAGGTCGCCCACTCACATGCAACCTCTCACAATAACATATAGCGAATGTTCTTCGACGGTGCTTCGAAGACCGGACCTAAAGGCAATATAGTCGTCGGAGTCGGGGTAGTGCTGATCTCCCCTTCTGGATTGGTGATTAACCGCGCTTATTCCCTCATCGAGCCATGCTCTAACAATGTGGCCGAGTACAATGCTCTGGTCATTGGCCTCCAACTTGTAAGAGAGCTGGGGGTAGAATACCTTGAAGCATACGGCAATTCCCAACTAATCGTCAATCAGATTCGGGGCTCATATGAAGTCCGCCACGAAGACATGATCCCTTATCACCAAATAGCGATTGACATCATCTCGTCATTCGAAGGGTTCTTCATCGAACATGTCTCCAGACTCCGAAATATCGAAGCTGATGCCCTAGCTGGTCTTGCTGCTTCCCTAGCAGTTCCAAACTATGATCGCCAATCAGTCAATATGATAGGCCATGAACTGGTCTGTCCCAAGAACAATGTACAATTTGTGGCAAATTATTCTGTACAGACGATCAATGATGCCCCAGATTGGAGACAACCATTCATCGACTTCGTCGTCTATGACATCCTGCCCAAGAACCCAAAGGAAGCCACCTCCATCAGACGGTGTTCTCTCAGATTCTTCTACGATACAGAGACGAAAATGATGTATCGCCGCTCCTACGACGGATTACTGCTTCGGTGTCTGTCAAATGAAGAAGCCAAAAAAGCCGTACGAGAAGCTCATAACGGTGTCTGCGGGGCCCACCAGCCTGGCCCAAAACTGCAATACCGTCTTCGCCGAATGGGCTACTATTGGCCCACAATGGTGGCAGATACGATAGATTATGCTAGAAAATACAAAGCCTGCCAAATCCACGCAGACTTCATTCACCAACCATCCGAGTTTCTACATCCGACAGTGACGTCCTGGCCATTCGAAGCATGGGGAATGGATATCATTGGTCCAATCACCCCACCTTCCTTCCGAGGACATCGCTTCATACTTGCGATCACTGATTACTTCTCCAAATGGGCGGAAGCTGTCCCACTCGCAGAAGTTAAGACTTCAAACATGATCAGCTTCCTTAAGCATCACGTCATCTACCGCTTTGGACTGCTCCGAAGGATCATCCATGATAATGGTCCGCAGTTCGCAAGCCACGTATTCTATCAGTTTTGCGATAAGCACCGTATTCAGAATGTCGCTTCAACACCATACAACCCAGCAGCAAACGGGTTGGCAGAGGCATTCAACAAAACAATCATCAAACTCCTCAAGAAGTTTGTCTCCTCCAATAAATGCGACTGGAACGAGAAGCTCGGCAAATGCTTATGGGCTTATCGTACCACAGTTCGAACAGCCACCGGGAATATACCATTCTCCCTGGTGTATGGGAGTGAGGCAGTTCTCTCATTAGAGACTCAAATACCCTCACTCCGCATCGCCCTCACTTATCAATTGACGACGGATGACAACTACAGACGTCGGTTATAGGAATTGGAGGCACTAGATAAAAAGCGCCTCTTGGCTCAGCAACGAATTGAGCTATACCAAGCACGCATCTCTGGAGCCTTCAACAAGAAGGTCAAAATCAGAATGTTCCAGGTGGGCGATCTCGTCCTGGCAGTTCGGAGGTCGATGGTCATGACTCACAAGACCGCCGGCAAATTCCAGCCAAAGTGGAAAGGCCCATTTATCATTGAGACAGTATTCTCCAACGGTGCTTACCGCCTTGCAAAACAAAATGGAGACTTGCTCATGTTGCCCGTCAATGGCAAGTTCCTGAAGAAATATTATGTCTAAATGACATACATTTCAGATTATCGAGTCATCTACCCGTTGGTACCGCTGAACTCACATCCACAACATTTTAGATTATCGAGTCATGTACCCGCTGGTACCGCTGAACTCACATCCACAACTCTCTAGATTATCGAGTCATGTACCCGCTGGTACCGCTGAACTCACATTCACAACGTTTTAGATTATCGAGTCATATACCCGCTGGTACCGCTGAACTCACATCCACAATATTTCAGATTATCGAGTCATATACCCGCTGGTACCGCTGAACTCACATTCACAACGTTTCAGATTATCGAGTCATGTACCCGCTGGTACCGCTGAACTCACATCCACAACATTTCAAATTATCGAGTCATGTACCCGCTGGTGCCTCTGAACTCACATTCCGGTCACTCTTTCAGATAGTAAGTCACGTATGATTATACCTCTGAACTTTCTTCCTGGGAGAGATCCTCCCTCATGATCCAATACCCGCACTCCTAGTGCACAAAAAGGGTAATCAATCCACAAATTTCCAAAAGGGCCATGTCCTCTTTACCTCTGAGTCGTTCCACTTCCGCCAAAAACAAATCACCCCTCACATAGAACTTCCATGTCCTCATTACCTCTGAGTCGTTCTATGTGCCCTCCTTCATTGAGCCCACTCCTGTCATGTCCTCATTACCTCTGAATGGGAAGGCTCCGTCGAAGAAACCTTCATACTTGCCATGTCCTCATTACCTCTGAGTAAGTATGATGATCCCCTTTCGACCTATTATCTGTACCCACAACCGGAGTACGCCAAGGGTAATAGGACCACAAATGTCCCCTGTTGACCATAAATGTCCTCTGTTGACCACAAATGTCCTCTGTTAACCACAAACGTCCTCTGTTGACCATCAATATCCTCCGTCGAGTTCACTCCTGCCATGTTCTCATTACCTCTGAGTAGGAAGACTCTACGTTTAAAAAAACCTTCCTACTTGCCATGTCCTCGTTACCTCTGAGCAAGTATGTCGGTTCCCCTTCATTCTACTATCCGTATCCGTAACCAGGGTACGCCAAGGATAATAGGCCCACAAATATCCTCAGCTAAATTTCTCAGCACAAACCTACCACCTCATCATGCCCCAGGAGCCCAGCTGCTTTACGGCATTCCTTTTCTCAATACCAAGAGCACCCATGACCACTTTGCTATGGTTGCTTCAGGTACCCTGACCAAAACTTGTTATCTCTACCTAAAACCAAGGTACACCATGGGTAACAAGTCCACAAATATATCTCCTATGCGGGGGGAAAACATCACCACAATATCACAAGCGCAGCAGGCAATACAAATAAAGGGTAGAATTAAAAGTACTCTTTATTTGAAGAAAGAAAAAGCATTACATATTTCGGGATCATGTCCCCTCCAGAAAGAAAGAAAACAGAAACAAAACAAAAAGAAAAGGCCAACTACATTTCAACATTGCACAACTCCAAGAGACGGTTTTTCACCAAGGCAGTCCCCGATCAAGCCTCTGCTTAGCCCGACGCTCGGCCTCTTGGAATAATTGCTCTACGTCATTCAAATGAATATACGCCTGCCAGTCGTTCTCCATCTTCTTTAGGGCAAGCTCTAGATTAGCAGAAGCCCTACTGTACTTGTCAGCCTCCTGAATAGCAATCCCTTTCTCGATACGAGCAGCCTCAAGCTCTGACTCCAGGAAGGCCAGTTTTCTCTGGAGCTCGAGGATCTGTTCCCGGGCATCAGTTACCCCGCGGGAAGCATCCGCCTCCCGAGTTGTGCAATCTTCAGTTCGACGGCTCCATTGGTCATGCAACCGAGTCAGATCCCGACGGTCCTTCAATATAGCCGATTTAAGCGATTCCCGGGCAGCCATCACCTTCTCCACCGCAGTAATGAGGAAGTTGCGCTCTTGATTTATGACCGCAGGTAAATCAGTCAGTTGCAACAAGCGAAACTGGGCCACGAGACGATCAGCTTCTAATAGCTTCGGCTCCAAAAGCGCAGCCAATTCCCCTCCTCCAGGAAGTGTCTTCAGGATATTAATCTGGCCACCGGCACATCGACGAGCCAGAGTAAAGGGAGTCCTCCTTTCCACTGCTGCCTCGACCCCTCTCTTCAAGTGACGGTGGAAACTGGCAACCACATCCTGTAACGCGTCATCCAAGACCTCTGTAGAGGACGAGGTCAGAGGGAGAGTGGCAGACGATACCGGGGGAGCAGCTTCAGAAGTTACTACACCCGCCACCAAGGAAGCAAATTCCGTACGGAAAGATGCTTGGATGGCGGCTAACTCCTCTTCTGCCGCCCGAAGAGCCTGGATGCTCGGCAGGGAGGAAAGGTTGACCCCCGAAACTACATTCACAGAGGAGGACACAGGAGGGATCGTCTCTTGTCCCAGTTGTACTGCTACCTGGGACCCCGAGCTCGACCCAGACGATGGTCCCTCGACACAGAGAGGTTTTGTCAGGCCCTCTCCGGTAGGGTACGATCCAGCAACATCAATCACTGGCAACGAAGGATTGGGATCTGAACATCCAAAGCAACCATTAGTCGACATAATCTGAAAGAAAAGATGACAAGAACACATAGGCCTACTCACGAGCTATGGTTCGATTTATATTACCAGGGGAAGAGCGTGGAGACAACGGCTCGTTCACTGCCGGCGTAGTTTCCCCACCCACAAAGTCATCATGTTGGGGTTCGGATGTCTCAGGGACGGGCGCGGTAGAGCCCCCGTCCCCCTGGGTTGAGGTCCCAGCAAGGCGTGAATCCTCGGCCGCAACCGAAAGCACCCCAGCAGCAATGATAGCGGTGCACACATCACTGATTAAGTAAGACAGGACCGGATCAGCCTCGGTAATCAGGTCCTGAGGAGCGAGCTCATCCGACGCCTATAAAGAACAAAAGAAACAAGTAATTAGGCCAGAACATAGAAGAAGAAGAAAGGAAACAGCTGAAGCCCAAATCACCTCAGGAACAACGTCCTTATCATCAATAAACAGTATACGACGTCTTACCGCAGCGTGCTTCGTAGAATAAGTTCGGTCATCAGCGGTAGTCACGCGCCTGCTTCGCTTATACGAAGGGCCAGGTACCGCAGATGGTTGATCCTCCACCACTTCGTCAGATAAAGTAGACGATTGACCCACGACCCTTTCAGCCGGCACGACAGGGGGTTGGTTCCCAACCTCTTCGCTCGAAGAATGAGATAAGTCATCAGTATCTTGTTCGTCGTCTTCCTCATCCGTCCTAGTGGACTTTGAGTCCGGCACAGGAACCCTGTTCACCCCCCTCTTCCTCTTCTTGGACCCTTCTGGCTTCTCAGCCAAACCGGTGCCAGCAATGAAGCTAGTATTCATATCAAAACCAACAGAAGGCTTGCTCGCTGCAACATGATAAAGGGCCGCTATATACAAGATGTCACCCTCCACCTTGGTATCAGGGGGTGAGAAGCTGGCTCGGGTATGGGTCACATTATTATAATAATGGCAAGCCCGGACGCCATCAAGCACACTGCCCTCAAAGCTCAAGCAAGCGCTAGGGCGATCAAGGAACAACTGACTATACCCGAATTGACGGGAAAATCTACTGGGCAGATAAGGCTCCAGGTATACTCTATTCCGGTAACGATATACCAGGTGCGCGGGACGGATGTTGCGTAACCAAAGGAGCATCTTCTCAGATAAAAGTTGGGGAGAATCAACGCCGTCAACGTGTACCCTCCTCACTTCTTCGGGGGTGAATTCAGGGAGAGATACGAAGAATTCGGGCCCATCAATTCTTGCCAATGCCCTCCGGCAGGCCGGCACGGTATCATGTTCCCAAGACTGATGACGATACCGGAAAAGGAAGGCGTCATCATCGGTGACATTTTCATCAGGTCCCGGCCTCATCAGCGACCGATAGTACATCAATAACCACCCCATAAGATAGTGGTATGGTAGTTCTATCCGTTTAAAGTCCATCGACACATCACGCGCAATGACTTCGGATGAAAAGGCGCGAAGGTCGTGGTGTATGCTACACACCATGGCCGGAAGGAGCGCCAGTCTTACCTTGAAGACCAACTTTACAGTAGGAAGAATAAAATGGCGGCTGATCCTTTCTATAGAACCCGCGCCGCCCGAGACTACACAATTGCGTAGCCACACCATCAAGAACCCAGCTAAGATCACTTTATCAGACATCTCCCGGGTACTATAGTGAAAGTAACTGAGGGAGTCAGTGCTACTCCCAAACCGGTCACGGGTAGACCTCGACTTCTTGACCTTCAACATCATGTCCTTCACCTCCTCCGGAGTTCGAGGAGTTCGAGACGAAACTTGACCGGAAGGACGCAACTTGAAAAGATACAAAATCCAGGCCTTGGTGTGAGGGGCGTTCCCTTCTGAGTTATTTACTTTCTTGATAGCCATCTGGTGGCAGGTGCTATAATGACACAACAGTTCTTGGTACACGGCGACGAAACCAGGAAATCGTCGATCCAGGTCTTCGAATTCTTCGTTCGTCGCTGTATATGCTTCAAAAGCTTCACCTCCCCACGGCAATCTAGACACAGCATTCATTTCATGAAGAGCAAGCCCCAGTTCTCCTCCGGGGGCAAAGAAAGTCCCTGTGTGCCGATTATACAGCTCCAATAGAGCCATAAACAAGGGCTTGTTAATGGGCAACCCGTAGCAGGTACCCCTGATGGCGTAGTAGAGATCAATTTCCCGAAGGAATTCCCCATACTTTCTCAAAATCTACGAGGTAAGATTAGTCCATGTGGGAATGGGGTTGATCCAATTCAGCAGCGACAACCTGTCTACGGGATAGGACCCCTTGCGAGCGAGCTGATTCAAAAAAGTATCAGCTAGAGTGAAGGTAAAGTTAGGGCCAGTCGTGTTTACAAAAGTACCCGAGAGCAGCCCCATCACAGTCCGACTCACGGATTCCTTGCCCGCACATACTAAACCCGTGTGCCCGTTGTAGTGGATCTTGCTCACAAACATTCCCTGTTGGGTAGGAGTCAGGGAGCCCACCATTGTCCTACCCAACGGTACCATGTTAAACCATGAAAGAGGATAATGCCGTTCCATCTCGGGGATATGAATCTCTATCCCGTCTACAGAAAAATCCCAGTGCTCTGCAACATCCAACAATCGGGAGTTCTTTATGGAAAAAGGCGTCCCCAAAGAGAAAGGCCGGTTTCAGATATTCTCCATCCAACTTCCCCGAATTCATCATTGATAAAAGAAAGCGGAAATATTGTTTATTAATAGCCGCCACCCTCTCCCTAGGCTCATTAGTGGGAAGCTGATCCACTATACGACGGATCAAATCATCAAGCCGCGTGCCCACGGCATACTGAGCTGAACCCACAAGGAGCTCTCCTGCTGGGTTGGTTGGGAGGTTCACTGAAGAAAGGACAAAAAAGAAATAGGATTAAAAGATGGTTACAACAAAAAATCGCTGAATAAAGAAGCTCTCACGAGCCTATGCGGTTCAGGTCAATAATGCCTTATGCGGCTCCAGTCCAGTTGGGTCTCAAGAGATACAATTTCGAGGAAACCTATACAGTTCGAGTCAATACAGTCTCATGCGGCCCAAATCTGACGAGAGTTCCATATGACTCTAGCTAGATAGCTTATGCGGATTGGATGAATATACACAGTTCTAACAGAAGAACTCATGCGACACAAAACGCTATGCGGTTCAGCCTGCTATAAACATATGCGGCTCCATTCAGAGGAGACTTTACGCGTTTAAATCCTTCTTCTGCGGTTCAAACATGGGGCATTTTCTATGCGGTTTGGGCATGAAAAAGTCATGCGGCCCATACAGCATATACGGCTCCGCCATCAACTTGGTAGGAGGCTTGTGCATAAAAATACAGCAGAGCCATGGGTACTCAAGATTCAAATGCAACTCTTACAATTGAAGGCAGGACGAACGTCAGAGCGCATTTTGGGCACTTCAGGCTCGACGGCTGACGAAGACGTCACCCTCTTGCCCTTCACGGCGGCAGAAATGACTTTAGAAGACTTAGGAGCCATTGCTTCGACGAGCAGACAAAGAAGATCAGAAAGAGAAGACAGGAAAAAGAATGAACGAAAGAGAAGGTAAAGAAGTCCCTCCGGCTAAAGTCACACATATTTATAAGCAAAGACGAAGCATTTCGATCCCCGTGCATACACGCGAACCGACTCTTCGATTATCAAAATAAGCCGCCGAAAATGAAGGCCAAACTTCTCGGATCCCGCACCAAAAAGCGGCCTTTAAAAATCAACAACGTTTAAGTGCCAACGATTGCCATACGTGGCAGATAATGACGTGGCGAGAAGCTATGCGGCTGAACCACCTACGCGGCTGAACAACCTATACGGCCAAGATCTCTATGCGGTCAGGATTTCATATGCGGCTAGAAGAACACAGCCATGCTTCTTATTCAAAGTATTTCAATTTTGTAAATTGAAAACTTTGAAGGGGGTCTTGTAGAAGCATGGAAAATACTAAAGAAAATGACTCATGCGGCCAAAGAATCCCTTGCGGCTCAAAAAGTCCATGCGGCTCGGAGAGTCATGCGGCATAAGGGGCTATGCGATCCAAGACATCCCATACAACTCAGAAAGACACGTGGCAGGACAGCCCTCTCCTTTGCCCTCTCGTATTAATTGTTTGACGGCTGACAACTCTGAAAAAGTGACAGAGAAAGAAGTAATTATGACTCTGTCATAATGACGAATCTCTAGGGAAGAGAAAAGAGATCTCTGACACAAATCCCCCGAGAGCCATAAAAATGCCACGTGGCCTTGCCACGTGGGCGTTCGTATACGGCTTACTTCTCATGCGGTTTAGAGTGAATCCGTCATATGCGGCTCAGGCCGAGAAAGCCTTATGCGGCTCGAGCAAAGCACTTCTCATGTGGTTCAGAGTAAATCCGTCATATGCGGCTCAGGTCGAGACAGCCTCATGCGGCTCGAGCAAAGACTTCTCATGCGGTTCAGAGTGAATCCGTCCTATACGGCTCAGGCCGAAGAAGCCTCATGCGGCTCAAGTAAAAACTTCTCATGCGGTTCAAGAGGATCATCTCCATGCGGCTCAGGTGGATGTATCCTTGTACGGCTCACAATGATTACCTCCCTGTGGTTCAAAAGCTCAAGGAAGGGCCACTACCCAGACAGCCCTGACACGTGGCCTTAACCCTATGCGGCCCAAAGTCATATACGGTTCACTCGTCATATGGTTCAAATTCCCTAGTGGCTCTTAGGACACGTGTCCTAAGCCGATTAATTTCTCAGATTTACTGCCATCAAAGATTGGGTCAAATCCCAATAATCTGGGACACGTGGCAGGAGAATAAATTTAATTTATTTGCAGACATCAGAAGATCATTATGAGGAAGATTTATTCCAATCAACATTAATTGCTAATGGGATTTGGTGTAATCTACACTCGATGGCTCGGATTCGTCACAATCAAAACTGAATGGCCTGGATTGACCAATCTATGGGCCGCCGCCATCTCCAAGAGCTAATATTGGCAGCCCTAATGATGACATCCCACTATTATAAATAGTAAGGTGCCATTCCCTTGTAAGGAGGACAAGATATCAGAGAAAAATACGCATATACAAAGAGACTCCCTAATAGTCAGAGAGAAAATACACAGAGAGAGAGAGAGAAGCCAGAAGAGCAACAGGAGGAGAGCAAGAAGAGCATTTCTTCATCCACGCCAACCATCTTTTCACAAGGAGCCAAGGCCGTATACCGATCGTCCAAGGAGTAAGGCAGGACTGTCGTCGCCTTCCCGAGCCTCTATCGTCACCCCCCAGAATCTAAAATAAATAATTGTATGTCGATTGCTGTACCTAGGTTTTCGTCTCTAGGCTTTCTTTGTACAAGCGAGTTTGTAACGTGAAGTAAAAGTCCGATCCTCCGATAATTGTTCTGTTCTTTTATATTTCATGGAAAACACATATAACCATAGATTTTGTGACTGTATTACCTCGGTCCCTGGCCGGTAGAGATGCTATTTCGGTTATCATAGACAGGGTCACGAAGGTGGCTCACTTTCTCCCGTTCAGAGTTGGTCAGTCGACGGCTCAGCTAGCAGAGATGTACCTCAGGCAGATCGTCAGACTTCACGATGTACCAGTCAATATCACCTCGAACAGAGATTCAAGATTTACATTGTACATTTGGCGTAGCTTGTAAGAGAGTTTGAAAACTTACCTCCAGTTCAGCTCAGCTTATCACCCACAGACAGATGGTCAGTCGGAGCATACCATACAAACCTTGGAAGATATGTTGAGATCTTGTACACTCGACTTCGGTGGTTCATGGGAGGATTACCTGCACCTAGTGGAGTTCTCCTACAATAACAGTTTTCAGTCCAGTATCCAGATGATACCGTTCGAGGCATTGTATGGTAGAAAGTACCGATCCCTACTAGTATGGGACGATGTTGGAGAGAGGCAGATGCTCGTTCTGAAAATGATTTCTCAGGCGATTGAGGTGGTCAGGAGAGTCAAAGATCATCTTTGAGTTGCACAAGATCGCCAGCGTCATTGGGCCGATTCTCATCGGCGTCCCCTTGAGTTTTCTGTCGACGACCATGTATTCCTGAGGATTTCACCTAACCGTGGCGTCATTCGTTTCGGCGTACGGGGAAAGCTTAGTCCTAGGTATATAGGACCGTTCGATATCCTGGAGCGAGTAGGTGATGTATCCTATCGTCTCGCTCTTCCGTCGTCGCTACGTGAGGTGCATGACATTTTTTATGTATCCCAACTGTCACGACCCGCACCCATTTTTTTAAACGGATACGAGACGTGTCCAAGCCAGCCTACGCCGTAGTGTCGGCGGTAGAACGCTGTCACGGCCATGAAGATCAAAATCACAAATAATACTTATTCATAAAATTAATTTAATTTACAATGATCACAAGTTTTACATTTGCAGAAAATATAAACTTGTACAAATGTTGAATGACTATAACTCGACTTTCTAGCTAGTCTCTAGGCCTTTGTCTGCAAATATCCCCGTATCTCCTATGCTAAGTAAATCCACGGCTAACCTAAAAAATATGGTTTCCAGTTAGGAATGGAACGAGCACAATTCACTGAATGCAATTTCAAATAAAGAAAATGACTATAGAACAAAGGTTAGACATCAATCATGAGTTTTGAAAATAAACAGTAAATACGGAAAACCAATAGCAATAAATAGACACACAATACTTTCCCCAACTGTTAGAAGTACCTTTGATATGTGATCAGTCTGGGCCACTACACCGCACGGTCTACGAGATCTACTTGTATGAAAATAAATACGGTCTACGAGATCTACTTGCAGAAATTAAACAATGTCTACGAGATCTACTGCATAAAAATAAACACGGTCTACGAGATCTACTTGCAGAAATTAAACAATATCTACGAGATCTACTGCATAAAAATAAACACGGTATACGAGATCTACTGCAATAAAATAAACACGGTCTACGAGATCTACTGCATGAAAATAAACACGATCTACGAGATCTACTGCAATAAAATAAACACGGTCTACAGTCGGATCACACATCCTTGGTACTTCTCATTTTCGACTCAAAAATTTATAATAGAGTATAAAATTACATAACTAATGACTAATCAATGAAATATAGTAAAGATCAATATCGAAATGCAGACAATTAACTATACTCGCCTATGGTCCTGTGCTGGTGTAACCGATAAATCTGAACCACTTAGAAAGCCACAATAGTCAAAAGTGATACAATAATCCTTGGAAGCTGAAATAAACATTATCGATGTTCTCAGAATAGTCAAATTAGCTAGGATTGCCTGTTCTTAAGTCCAATTCTGGACAAAGGGGCAAAACATTAATTTCGGCCCAAAACGATGTCCGCCGTTGGACCCGCTTTGCACCGAAAAGCGTGCCAAAGTCAACGGTCTCTAAAGTCGTCAAATTACATGTCTACGGATCCAGTTTTCTGATATGAACCCAACCGTATGTCCAAAGTTGGATTTTGGCGGTCCGTGCACAAAATTGCCCGTTGAGTGTGACCGTGGGGCCCGCAAAACGACGTACGATTCAACTGTCTCAGAATTGGACCAAACTTGGCATACAGGACCAGAAAAATAATACGGTCCTGTTGGCACAAGTTTGTCTCGATCTGACGAGTGTGCACGAAGTAATTAGGGAATTTGCAAAGTACACGATACGGTAAATTTCGACGGATACGTATCAAATTCGTCGCGCACACGCGACCAATTTGAATTCCGTTAAAAGCCTACACGACCACGAAGCTGTTACGCAGCTTTCGATACTTTTGGTTCGCGACCACGTCGCCCGGATTGGCGGGACGCACGTCGTGTGGATGGTTTTCGATATTTTGAAAATAGATTTTTCGTCAACTTTATCCTAATTTTAAACAGAAAATAAATCACAAAAATTAAATCTAAAAACAGGGTTTTTATCTTGGTTAGGTTATCTAGAAGTCTATTCAGGCAGTTTTCCAAAATTTGCGATGTTCTGGTTGCAAATCGACCGCGAATATTGGGCGTTGGGGCAGTTTTTACACTCAGGAAATTGAGATTTTTCTCGGTTTTGGGGCTCGTTTTCCGTCACGTACAAAATGAATTAAAAAGAACTACCTGAAGGGGATCGAAGGCCTATAGGTTAGCTTCGTACCTGAAGAATCGGTTTGTCAAGAGGACGAGCGCGGAGGTCATGGTTGCGTCGCAAAGTAGGCCTCCCTGTACGTGTCTGCTGTTGTTGTCATTCTCCGTCTCGCGCGCGCGCGGCGCTTGGTGGCCGCCCAGTGTATAGGGGAAGGAGATGGCAGCGTTTAGTTAGGGTTTTTGGGGTTCTCCACAGTTCGTCGTCTATATATATATATATATATATATATATATATATATATATATATATATATATCCGGTTGTGTGCTGTGTGATTTCAGGGAAGTCGGGTTTGGGCCCAAAAATGGGTTTGTGTTAGCAACTCGTGGGCTCTACTGTTCCCGCGACAGTTTGAATTGGTTTTCTTTTCTTTTTCTTGTTCTTCTTTTCTTTTTTTCTTTTTTTTTGCTTTCTTTTTCCTTTCTCTTTTTCTGTTTTCTTTTTCTATTATCTATTTGCAAATAATACGTATCTATATACATATATATATATATATATATATATATATATATATATATATATTCATATATATATATATATATATATAGGTACATTTATACATATATTTATACACACATAAATATATTATATATACCCACTATATACGTATATTTATATTTACATAAACATACACCTATATTATATTATATATTTATATATACAAACACATATACATACACATGTATATATATACACATATATTATATATATAAATATATTTATATATACACATACGTATATATATATCTGTATTTATATACACATGTACCTATATTTAATATATTCACATATACACACATATACATAATATATTTATTTATACACACAAATACACACGTTTATATTGTATATTTATTTATACAATTTATTCGCATATACGAAAAATTACAATAACAACCATATAATAATATTAGTACCAACGATCTACTAGAATAACCAAGAGAGTCTTGGTGAACATATTTAGCCCTAGAAAATTGTACCAATATTCTAAAATCCTATTTAAATATTAATAATACCCATTTTGTACGAATAACCAAATATTTTAGAAAATAACATTATGTCCACCCAGAAAGGTAGGAAATATTTGTACGTACCTAAAAGTATGTCTACATAGGCTTGGACTTGGTTTGGGTCCAATCTGGACCACTTTGGTACAATCGAATTTTTCCTAAAACTCTATAATTTAATTAATAAATAAAAGAATCTTTGGTAAATGTTAAGTCGCAACTTGGCCGGATTTTCCCAGTTAGGACACTCTGATGGACAGGTCTTCCCTGCCAGGGCTAATACACTAGTCAAAGCATGCCACTGCACTATCTGTGTCACGATTTCTAGTCACCTTGTACTCCAGATTTAATCATGATTAGAAATTATCTACCGTAATAATTAACTAATTAATTATTTATAAAACCTAAAATCAAAATTCCAATAAAATAAATAATAATAAAAATATTCCAAATTTTCTGGGAAGGGCAGCTACAAATCTACCCACCTTAAAAATAATTTTGTCCTCGAAATTCAAATTCTTAGCTATTCCTTAAATTTCAAAAAGGAAATATACCATTACCTTAATCTCCTCGAATTTTAATTCCTCAAAAACAGTTTATTTTCTCCTCCTAACCATTTTGTAACTACATAACCTCGAGGACTCCTACCCACCTTTGGTCACACTACTCCCTTAACGCTATGTCACTAAAACTTTATAATCTTCCCACTAATTGCTAAAATTTCTATCCGTAGATATCTACTGTATACGACATATATAATCCTTCCCCATCTATCAAACAAGACAAAATTTAACAAGCAACAAATTTATACAAGTTGCTAAAAATTATTAATAAATTCTAGTAAGCATGACCATTCATGGCTCTAAAATAGGAAGGATAGGAAGATAAAGAAGTGTAATCGAGAGCAAGCATGAAGTTTTAGAGCAGTAGAGTCTATCCA
Organism: Iris pallida; assembly: GCA_029216955.1. Classification (NCBI taxonomy): domain Eukaryota; kingdom Viridiplantae; phylum Streptophyta; class Magnoliopsida; order Asparagales; family Iridaceae; genus Iris; species Iris pallida. The sequence goes on along the minus strand of JANAVB010034418.1, from coordinate 6,775,045 downwards.
ATAATACAGATAGAAAGAACGTTTACGAACCAGTGACTTATCTGCTAGATTGGGCTACTCTAGTCCAATTATCTGCTAAATCGAGAACCCTTCATTCTTAGAGGGGCTTGCGCTCCATGCAATACGAAAATTCTGTTATTAAAATTAATCTAAACAAGGTTCCAAAATATAACAGAATTTTAAGAAATCAAGGTTGTGATCTTTTCCGTGGTTATTTAAACACACGAGCAATGCAATACCGGATTGTATCACGACTTCTAGGTAGATGGAATAAGGGTTATGAATGACTTCACATTCTAAGGGTGAAGACTACATAATAGGTATAGGGACTTATTTCAAATAGTTCGGTTTTTATAGTCCAAATATGGTGGTATGCATGGATGGTTTTACTGGGTTCTCTGATTGGACATCAATCGTTGGTTGGACGAACCTTGGGTTTCCAACTATATGGATTGAACAAGGTCCTGAGATAAAACTATGTCGACTAGGTTAGGGTAACCTAGAGTAGGATTCCTCTCAATGGTTGTGCTAGTAGCTTGTCAGGTTGGTTAGCTAGGTTCCTAAGGTCCAAAAATGTGCCTTCAGTAACTTTTGTGTTTAAGGAGCTCATGAGGCCTCAATTGGCTGGCATACTAGGGGCATGTGAATAGTGGATTTCGAGTAGGTCACAATCATATATTGGATCGAATGGATTGAGTCTAGGTTGAGGCTCTTAATGGAAGTCGGAAAGTATACCGGTACTATGGTAAGGGTTGTAGCTAGTCCTTTTAACCTGAAAATCGTAGCACAAAAATAGAGTACAAGGGGACAGGTTTGAGTGGGACATGATATACCTAGATGAAGGTGGACTCGTCTAGATCTTGTATATAAAATTTGTTGGAAAATAACAGCTGGTCTCGTGCTCCGAATATTAATGACACGGCCGGGGACACAAAAATGATCTAAATGGAAAGTGGGAGTCCACAGGGCACTAATTATCATTCTAAAATAAATTATTCTAATCAATCGATGATCTTCATATATCCCAAAACTTTAGAAGGCTTACAGTCTACCCACCTTAGAAGCTAGGATATGGTTTTAGGAATATTGAGGTAATTTTTTTTCTAAATCAGGATGTTGTACCCTGATTCTTGTTAATAAAGATTAAGGCACGGCGTAACGGAATACCGTAAATGTAGGTTAACTCAATGATCGTTCCTCAATAAGTGGAACATGAGTGTGTACAATTACACTCGGTCGATAAAATAGAATGACCTACTCGACCATAGTGTACAAGAGTTATTGACAGGGTAACCAACTCTAAGGCACATCACATGAAAAGATTTCTAATAACTGAGTCGTAAATCTCTATTGGGGTCAAACCTGCTAGACTATTGTCACAAGGGTTCTAGTTAAAGCAAGCTTCCAGCAAATAATTAGAGACTCACAATATTTGGTTTCTTGAGAATAGATAGTCTCCTAGGTTGGCGTTCTGACTAAGGGTAAAACCCTAATCATTCTTAAATTCAGATGGCTCGACAGTCTCAATAGTAGTTTGAGGGTCGATGGAAGAACGAGTAACTTAATCACATGACTGGCCGATGGTAGCTACACTTGTGCCCACTATTATCATAGCCATGGGAATACTCTGTATCTCTCTACCATTACGAGCTTTCGTCTTTCCAAATCGATGAACGACAAAAACGATAAAGAATTCAAGGAAGATGTTACTGAATACAATTTCGTGATTCAAGGACGAACATATAGTTCAAGAGGAATTGTCAATGCAGTCGCGGATGAGATCTTAGAGACATCTACATCTCAATCCACGTAGGACAATTAAATAAAGAGCGAACCAATTGCATCATAGTTGATCAGACCGTAATACAATGATTCTGATTAGACAATATGTTAGCGGGCGTCCCCAATAAACATATGTCTTGAATCAAGCTCGATAAAAGAGTAAGCTTGCAAAAACTAGGCTGTAATAGCCGCGTTGGTCAAGATAGTCAAGATACAAGTATGCGAGATTTTTGAAAAGAGGCACAAGTAGTTCGAGTTTAGAGAGAATCAAAACTTACCTGGTGTTCTTGCTTATACAGTCATCCTACTATCTTCTTATTCATAAGACCTTGGTCAATCAATGGGTTATGGACTTCTAAATTCTATATTCTAGGTAAACCTATTAGTGTCAGTTAATTCTCTCGTCAATAGGGTACAAGGACCGCAGAATGCTAGGTTGGGAGGTATGCTACTCAACTTGTAGAACTTCCACTAATATTGGCTTTGGATCTTAAGGAACATATAGGGCATTTCCCTATCCTCCATAGTATCCTAAACTTGTAATCACGTCTGAAGTTATTTCACCGAGGACTACGCCTCGCCCGTATATTCTGGCCGTGGTAAACCCTCGGTTTCGTAACTCAACATGATACAAAATTGAACACTTCTTAACTCTATCCAATATTGGCTCAAAGGTATCTACGATCAAGAGAGGACCACTAGCCATAGTTTTGGCAATAGTCCATCACCTATATTTTCTTAAACTAATTTTACCTCTAGGGGTTGTGTCTCGCCAGTGCGCTGCTGGCTGCAGTGTACCCATAGTCTCCAAAATTTAATTAAATGGCGACAGTGTGCTGCTGTCCTGCCATTATGAGTCAACCATCATTCCTTTAACTATATCTATAAAATTCCTGGGCTTCTAGGGATTCAAACAAGTCGACTATGTAATAAGGCATAAATATTTGTCCTATCAGTCACAATCTTTAAAATAAGAGGTTGCACAGGAAAGAAATATCTGAGGACAAAGAAATACAACATTCTAACTATTCCATTGTATTCAAACATTGGGGAAAAACTTGAACCGAAACTAACTCGAGGTCCATATATGGATAATCTAATCAGAAATTATATAAAATAGTAATCCTTAGGGCAAAATAGGGACTGAGGAGGCAAATCGGACTAAGATGTGAGGATGATATCTAAAGGGGCAAGGAAAAGGAATTACACCATCTATCAAGGTTAAACTATTAATTCTAGAAAGTCCTGTATCACCAAGTGAATAATCTATCCACATTGGATCATGTCGTCATATCAAAAGGTAGTCGTATACCTATGGGAATTGACAACTATCCAAATTAATAACTCCTCATCTAAATTGCATAGCCTAGACTACCCATCGGTAAATTTTGTATAAGGGACTCCTAGTCATAGCCATTCTCTTAAATTAAATTAATCCTTGTTCGTGAATGAGCATGTTCTAGTCGCAGGCTCGCAATAGTACAACTAATCTTAAGTACTATCACGAGTTCGCATGATTTACGAAAACTGACCTGCATGGGCCACCACAAAAATTTGTCACAACCCGCACCCGTTTTTTTAAACGAATACGAGACGTATCCAAGCCAGCCTACGCTGTAGTGTCGGCGGTAGAACGCTGTCACCGCCATGAAGATCAAAATCACAAATAATACTCATTCACAAAATTAATTTAATTTACAATGATCACAAGTTTTACATTTGTAGAAAATATAAATTTGTACAAATGTTGAATGACTATAACTCGACTTTCTAGCTAGTCTCTAGGCCTTTGTCTGCAAATATCCCCGTATCTCCCATGCTAAGTAAATCCACGGCTAACCTGAAAAATATGGTTTCCAGTCAGGAATGGAACGAGCATAATTTACTGAATGCAATTTCAAATAAAGAAAATGACTATAGAACAAAGGTTAGACATCAATCATGAGTTTTGAAAATAAATAGTAAATACGGGAAACCAATAGCAATAAATAGACACGCAATACTTTCCCCAACTGTTAGAAGTACCTTTGATATGTGATCAGTCTGGGCCACTACACCGCACGGTCTACGAGATCTACTTGCATGAAAATAAATACGTTCTACGAGATCTACTTGCAGAAATTAAACAATGTCTACGAGATCTACTGCATAAAAATAAATACGGTCTACGAGATCTACTTGCAGAAATTAAACGATGTCTACGAGATCTACTGCATAAAAATAAATACGGCCTACGAGATCTACTACAATAAAATAAATACGATCTATGAGATCTACTGCATGAAAATAAATACGGTCTATGAGATCTACTGCAATAAAATAAACACGGTCTACGGTCGGATCACACATCCTTGGTACTTCTCGTTTCTGACTCAACAATTTATAATAGAGTATAAAATTACATAACCAATGACTAATCAGTGAAATATAGTAAAGATCAATATCGAAATGCAGACAATAAACTGTACTCGCCTGTGGTCCTGTGCTGGTGTAACCGATAAATCTGAACCACTCAGAAAGCCACAATAGTCAAAAGTCGTACAACAGTCCCCGAAAGCTGAAATAAACATTACCAATGTTCTCAGAATAGTCAAATTAGCTAGGATTGCCTGTCCTTAAGTCCAATTCTGGATACAGGAGAAAACGGTAATTTTGGGCCAAAACGATGTCCGACGTTGGACCCGCTTTGCACCGAAAAGCGTGCCAGAGTCAACGGTCTCTAAAGTCATCAAACTACATGTCTACGGATCCAATTTTCTGATACGAACCCAACCGTATGTCCAAAGTTGGATTTCGGCGGTCCGTGCACAAAATTGCCTGTTGAGTGTGACCGTGGGGCCCGCAAAATGACGTACAATTCAACTGTCTCAGAATTGGACCAAACTTGGCTTACAGGACTAGAAAAATGATACGGTCCTGTTGGCGCAAGTTTCGTCTCGATATGACGAGCGTGCACGAAGTAATTAGGGAATTTGTAAAGTGCACGATACGGTGAATTTTGACGTATACGTATCAAATTCGTCGCGCACACGTGACCAATTTGAATTTCGTCAAAGCCCACACGACCACGAAGCTGTTACGCAGCTTTCGATACTTTCGGTTCACGACCACGTCGCCCTGATTGGCGGGATGCACGTCGTGTGGATGGTTTTCAATATTTTGAAAATAGATTTTTCGTCAACTTCATCCTAATTTTAAACAGAAAATAAATCACAAGAATTAAATCTAAAATAGGGTTTTTATCTTGGTTAGGTTTCTAGAAGTCTGTTCAGGCAGTTTTCCAAAATTCGCGATGTTCTGGTCGCAAATCGACCGCGAATATTGGGCGTTGGGGCAGTTTTTATACTCAGGAAATCGAGATTTTTCTCGATTTTGGGGCTCGTTTTTCGTCACGTACAAAACGAATTAAAAAGAACTACCTGAAGGGGATCGAAGGCCTATAGGTTAGCTTCATACTTGAAGAATCGGTTTGTCAAGAGGACGAGCGTGGAGGTCGTGGTTGCCTCGCGAAGTAGGCCTCCCTGCACGTGTCTGCTGCTGTTGCCATTCTCCGTCTCGCGCGCGTACGGCCTTGTCGCCGGCCGCCGGCCGCCCGCAGTGGTGCTGGCGCACGCGCGCGGCGCCTGGTGGCCGTCCTGTGTATGGGGGAGGGAGATGACAGCGTTTAGTTAGGGTTTTTGGGGTTCTCCACAGTTCGTCGTCTATCGATATATATATATATATATATATATATATATATATATATATATATATATATATATATATATATATATATATATATATATATATATATATATCCGGTTGTGTGCTGTGTGATTTCAGGAAAGTCGGGTTTGGGCCCAAAAATGGGTTTGTGTTAGCAGCTTGTGGGCTCCACTGTTCCCGCGACAGTTTGAATTGGTTTTCTTTTCTTTTTCTTGTTCTTCTTTTCTTTTTTTTCTTTTTTTTTTTGCTTTCTTTTTTCCTTTCTCTTTTTCTGTTTTCTTTTTCTATTATCTATTTGCAAATAATATGTATCTATATACATATATATATATATTCATATATATATATACATGTACATTTATACATATATTTATACACACATAAATATATTATATATACCCACTATATACGTATATTTATATTTACATAAACATACACCTATATTATATTATATATTTATATATACAAACACACATACATACACATGTATATATATACACATATATTATATATATATATAAATATATTTATATATACACATACGCATATATATATATCTGTATTTATATATACATGTACCTATATTTAATATATTCACATATACACACATATACATAATATATTTATTTATACACACAAATACACACGTTTATATAGTATATTTATTTATACAATTTATTCGCATATACAAAAAATTACAATAATAACCATATAATAATATTAGTACCAACGATCTACTAGAATAACCAAGAGAGTCTTGGTGAACATATTTAGCCCTAGAAAATTGTACCAATATTCTAAAATTCTATTTAAATATTAATAATACCCATTTTGTACGAATAACCAAATATTTTAGAAAATAACCTTCCAGAAAGCTAGGAAATATTTGTACGTACGTAAAAGTATGTCTACATAGGCTTGGGCTTGGTTTGGGTCCAATCTGGACCACTTTGGTACAATCAAATTTTTCGTAAAACTCAATAATTTAATTAATAAATAAAAGAATCTTTGGTAAATGTTAAGTCACAACTTGGCCGGATTTTCCCAGTTAGGACACTCTGATGGACAGGTCTTCCCTGCCAGGGCTAATACACTGGTCAAAGCACGCCACTGCACTATCTGTTCCACGATTTCTAGTCACCTTGTACTCCAGATTTAATCATGATTAGAAATCATCTACCGTAATAATTAACTAATTAATTATTTATAAAACCTAAAATCAAAATTCTAATAAAATAAATAATAATAAAAATATTCCAAATTTTTTGGGAAGGGCAGCTACACCAACTACGACGGTATATCCCGGATTCGAGCCACATCCTGGATCATTCAGAATTGGTTGTTGGTACTAAACTTTCGTATGAGGAGAGTCCCGTGTCTATACTGGACCGGAGAGAGAAGTTACTCAAGAACACGACTATTAGTTTAGTCCGTGTTGCTTGGGGTCATCACTCCTTGGGTGAGTCAACGTGGGAGCGTGAGGATGATATCCGATCGCGATATCCCGACTTGTTTGACTCGTAAGGTATAATATCTTTCTTATGCCTTATGCTCCCAGTTCCTAGCTTGAATGATTGCTTGATTGATTACCTTGTTGTAGCTTGCCTGTGATTAGTATAGCTTGTCCTTGCTTCTCTAGCAACTTGATTTAAATTTCGAGGACGGAATTCTTTTATGGTGGGTAGAGTTGTTACGACCGTGGTTCGTATGACGTATTTTGGTATACGTGTACGTATATTGCATGTCTCATTTTATGATTGCTTGGTTCGGTTCAACATGCTGGCTCGGCTTGGCTTGGTTCTTCATGTGGACCTACCCCCTTCTCCTTCCTTTAATAGCCGCCCAAACACTCTCTCTCCTCATTACTTCTCCTCCATTACTTCTTCTTTCTCACATTACTCTCCTTACCTACCAGAGAGAGGTTTAGGCAAGTGCAACTTGGTTCATGGAGGAACTCACATTTTATTGTTCCATTTTCTTCTCTACAAGATCCTAAGCCACTTTAGTACTTAGCATTTTCAAATCCCATGGCTTATTTTATGTAGATCTATGTTTCTAGCATTTTGACCTTCTTGGTTTTGATCTACTAAAATGGCTTGTTTTCGAAAACTAAGAGTTCCTTGTAGTAGACATTCTGATTTTATGTAAGTTTGGTTTTGGGATGGCCAGATTTCACCAAGTCTTGGCCGAGATGGAGTTCCTTGAGTTCCTGAGCTTTTACGCATAATTGTATTGGCCATAGGGAGAAGATGAAGTTTTACGCACACATTCTAACGTGTTAGCGTAGTGGTCCGCCTTTTACGCCCATGTTTTACGTGTCAGCTTGTTATCTTAGCCTTTTACGCACATGCAATAGCGTGCCAGCGTACTCTGTTTTACGCTGAGTTCCTATGAATTTTATGCTTGGGGCTCTCCCGCTCGCGTAAAATCGTGCTCGCGTAAAACCCCTGGCTCGAGCAGACTCTCGCGAGCGTAAAGTTTTGCCCGAGTGCTTCACTCGCATAGAATTTCACCTGCGTAGAGTTTCGCTCGAGAGTTTGCGTGAGTAAAATTCTATGCGCGTAAAATCTTACGCGCGTATAATTTCGCTTGCGTAAGCCCGGCTAGCGTAAACATCACCCATGTGTACCCTTGCTTGCGCTCGCGTAGAGTCGCTTTACGCTTAAGGCCCTTAGCCTAGCGTAAAGGCTCACTCGCGTAGAGCCTTGAGCCCTTTTGTACTCGGTTGACTTTATGTTCCTGCACTCTCCATGACTTGGCAATTCACGGATTGATTGATATGACCAGGCCAATAATGGCATGGTATGGCCAGTACTTGATATGATATGACATGACAAGATGTGACAAGTACACATGATAGTAATTATTGAAAGCTATTGCGACGGCTTACATGACATGACTATAATAAATAGCTTGGACACCGTGGACGATTGTGTTTGTACAAATAAACCGGTAATGTCCTGCATCATGTCTAGGACAGGGACCCCTGAGTACCACGATCAGGGGTACCTACTAAAAATTGACTAAGGCTAATAACTAGAATAATTCAGTAGTCATGAAGAGATTTTCCCGCTACAGGCAATCCTGTTATCTGGGCGCTCAAGTGGACTTGTAGCCTGCCGATGAGTAGGGCACATTTCCAGCATACTGTCAAGTGTTGCCCCCACCATGGATGGATATTCGGCCTGGATAACCTGGATGGTCTGCAGGGCTTGTGGCTGTTGGAATAATCTCATTGCATTTTGCTAGTAACTAGGCCTGTGCTAACCCTAGCTAGTTAAAAGTATCAAGCCGTACTCCTTGCTTGGCCATGATTGATTGGATGGAATTTAGCTCAGCTTAGTCTTGTCATAATCCTGCACAATATTGTAACATGACATGAATTCATGTGCCTTACTTATCGATAAATGATGAGAAACCAAGTTCCGTTCAGATGAAGAGTTACAACCCCGATCCTTGTTTGGTTTAAGGGTTGTAACTTAGCTATCTGAATAGTCTCATGATTATCTTATCATATATCGTCCTGATTACTTATGCTTACCTTGACAATAATGATCAGGGGACCAGTTCTGTTCAAGCGAAGGGATACAACCCCGGTCCTTGGTTGGTTTAAGGGTTGTAACCTGGCTCCCGGAGCAGTTCTGTGCCCTCTCCTCGTTTATTGTCCTATTGCACCCCGTGTCATGCTCGTCATGTTTTATAAGATTATGACATAACATGATTACCTATGCTTGCCTTAACAATAAAGATCAGGGGCAAGGTTCTGTTCAGACGAAGGGTTACAACCCCGGTCCTTGTTTGATTTAAGGGTGTAACCTGGCTCCCGGAGCAGTTCTTTATCCTCTCTTCGTTTATTGTCTTATTTACCCTATGTCAAGTTCATCATGTTTTACCTTACCAACAGTAATTGAGACGGGTTTCTATTCAGGTGAAAGGTTGCAACCCCGGTCCTTGTTTGGTTTAAGGGTTGCGACCTGGCTATTTGAATGATTTTCTCGTACTCAATTCATTATTGTTACCCCTGTTATTATCAGTATCTTTATAATTATCTTTAAATATTCATTTATGATGTGCTGGTTTTAGTTCTTAAGTGTAGCCTCTTTTGTGGCACTTGCTCTTTCTGGGGTCTGACCCAGCTGGTTTTGTATGGCCATATATCGGAGCAGCTCCAGAGGATCTACCTCCTTCCAACCAGATGGTGACCACCAGGCATAACCCTGGCAACGAGTGGATTTCTTTTGTTCTTCCACTTTATTGTAAAATTAATCTTTTGAGCGTTTAGCCGACGAGCACGTGTTAACTCGATTGCACCTTTATTTACTCTCTGCCTATGGACTGTAACATGATTGACAAATCCTAGGGTTGATCATGTATGACTGAAACTCTTGTTAGTCTTGACATTTTGTACGACTAGATTTATGATCATCTAAGTATGTAATATATGGGACGCCCTGCTATTATATATTTGGTGCTCTGACATCTTGTAAACTGTTATTGTTTGCTTGAGATTGAGACAATAGGCTTGTTCATGACCATAGGAGACTGATGGCTTATAGTTAAACCCTCATGTATCTAGACAGCCGTGACCCTATAGCGAGGTGGGTTGCACTTTAATATACGTAGCTAGCTATGTATGCCCCCGCTCTCCAGTATTCTGGTTCTGGGGCGTTACATAGACTGAGTCTCCCTGATCTGCTCCATCAGACCTGACTAAATATCCAACGCCATCATCTGTATCACTGATCTTGGCTGAATCATCTCAATACCGAGCTTCTCCAGATCTTTCCGTAAATGTCGATCTATCATCAGATACCATACCATCGGATGCCTGCTCAGCGCATCTGCTACCACATTTGCCTTTCTGGGGTGATACTGCAAATCGATGTCGAAGTCCTTCATCAACTCCAACCATCTTCTCTGCCTTATGTTCAGCTCCTTCTGTGTGAACACATACTTCAAGCTCTTGTGTTCAGTAAAAATTTCCACTCGCTCTCCGTATAAGTAGTATTTCCATAACTTGAGTGCAAAGATCACCGCAGCTAACTCTAGGTCGTGAGTATGATAGTTCCGTTTATGAGTCCGTAATTGCCTAGATGCATAAGCAATCACTTTCCCATGCTGCTGCAAAACACATCCTAGCCCCTTTCTTGAAGCATCGTTGTAAATGGTGAAACCTCCAAATCCTAAAGGTAATGTCAAAACTAGAGCGGTCGTCAGTCTTCTCTTCAGCTCCTCAAATGCTGCCTGGCAGTCCTCTGACCAAATGCACTCTGCGTCCTTTCGCGTCAGCTTTGTCATGGGTTCAGCTATTCTATCAAAGTCCTGGACAAACTTCCTATAATAGCCTGCTAATACCAAGAAACTCCTGACCTCTGAAACTGATGCCGGAGCCTTCCATGTATCGACGGCATCAATCTTCCTGGGATCCACTGAGATCCCCTCTCCAGTGACTATGTGGCCGAGAAACTCCACTCGGTCGAGAAAGAACTCGCACTTCAATAATTTGGCATACAACCTCTCCTTCCTCAGAATCCCAGAACTGTCCGCAAGTGTTCTTCGTGCTCTTCCGGCGTCTTCGAGTATATCAGGATGTCGTCGATAAACACCACGACAAATTTATCCAGATATTGGTGAAATGTCTAGTTCATCAAGTTCATAAAGACAGCTGGCGCATTTGTGAGACCAAATGGCATCACCAGAAACTCGTACTGTCCATACTTTATGTTGAACGCAGTCTTCTGGATGTCTTCAGCTCTGACCTTCACTGGTGGTAACCCCTATCCTGGAGAACACCTTTGCCCCACTCAACTGGTCGAACAAATCAACTATCCGAGGCAGAGGATATTATTTCTTAATGGTGATGGTATTCAATGCCCGGTAGTCAATGCACAACCGGACTGTACCATCCTTCTTTGACACAAAGAGCACTAGTGCTCCCTATGGAGAAGTACTAGATCGAATGAAAGCATTTTTCAATAGGTCATTGATCTGCTCCTTCATCTCTACGGCCTCCTTGGGGTTCACTCTATAGCAAGCCCGGAACACTGGTGATGAGCCCGGTACTAAATCTATAATGAACTCCACATCTCTGTCAGGAGGAAGTCTTGGAAGATCCTCTGGAAATACATCCATAAACTCTCCAATGATAGGGTATGGCGGTGCTAACTCCCCAACTGTCGCACAATAGTTCGGCTCTAGGCTGATCTTCGGCCCTGTCCTCCTGACACTGAATGGTGTTGTTCCTAGGAGACTGAACAGAATACTACCCTCATGACAGTCTATAGCTGCATAAGTATAGCTAAGCCAATCCGTTCCCAATATGATATCATATCCGGGAAGCGGCATCACAAAGAATCGTCCCCCAAACTCTCTCCCAGCTATAGTAATAGAGCATCTATAGATAGCTCTAATGGGTACTGGTCCGCCTCCCGTCATTACTCTACTCATCTCTTTGGTGGGTATAGCTACTAAATGGTATTTTTGCAAAAACTCTAACGACAGAAAGCTATATGATGTACCAGAATCAAACAAGCATATGGCTAGAAAAGTATACAAATAAACATGACCTGTGATAACATCGACCAAATAATCTGGCTCCGAAACCTGTTCCGGCTCCGCCTCAAGAGCTAGACTATAAGACTTCCCCTGGGGTCCCTTCTGCTGCTACAGATGCTACCCAAACAGCTGCTGGATCGGGAGCGGTGGTCCCCTAGGCGGTCCCGTACCTGGTGCTATCGCTGCTGAGCAATCCCGAAGCTGATGGGTGGTAGACCCACAAGCTAAGCACTGCTTCAACCTCTTCTTGAAGATGGCATAATTATGCCCTGGCCTCCTACATTATACACACACAGCACCCCTCTGCTGCTGTGGTCCCGGAGCTCTAACTGGGGGTATTGGATGATGTAGTATGGGAGGACCGTATGCCTGTTGGTGCGGCACCGATGCTCTCGACTGGAAAGCCTGGCGCTTGGAAGGTCCCTCGTGGTGTACGAAAGCTGGCCTCTTGCAAGAGAGAAGACGTTCCTCTATCCCCAGGGCCAACTCTAGGCTCTGGTAGTAGTCAGTCATCCCGTTCGCCACTAGAAGGATGCCAATATTTGGGACTAAACCATGGCAAAATCTACGCATCATCTCCTCTGGGTCTGCAATCAGGCTAGGGGCAAAATGACTCAAATGACTAAACTCCGCCGCATACTCGTCAACATAATGGTTCCCCTGCTGGATGTTCTAGAATTATAGCCCCATGGCTACTCTAGCGGTAGTCGAGAAGAATTTCTTCTTGAATTGGATCTTGAACTGATCCCATGTGGCTCCTCCACCCGCGAATAGTGGCTCATTCATAAACCAAACTCCTGCTAAGTCTGTCAGCAGAAACCCTGCTGCCTCGATCTGAAGGTCACCCGACAACCTAGCTCCGAGGAGCTTCCTCTCTACTGAGTCCAACCAGTCTTCTGCGACTATGATGCCCTTAGTCCCCATGAACTCCTTGGGGTTCAAGTTCATGAAGTCCTTGATATTCTCCGCTCTCGGTCATGGATCTACCGGTGGTTGGACCATGGTATGCTCCTCAGAGCGCTCCATGCTCTGGAGAAGTAAGGTGGTCTTCTCCTGATGGGTCGTTAGGAACCCCTGGATCAAAGTGAGCAGTTGGTTCCCGTCGAGAGTGACGGAAGCCTGGGTAAGTATAACAACAGGTGGTGGTGGGAGTATCGGGTCCTGCTGGGACTGCGATGTAGGAGGTGGTGGAGGCATCTGGGTTGGTGGATTTGTGGAGTGGGGGTGTATGGTAGGTGGAGGTGGAAGTGCTTCGGTTAACCGGTCGACCGGCTGGATAGAAAGTGTGCCATTTTCAGGTATGGCATACTGGGATGAGCGTGTGAGCACCATCTAAATAGAAAATAAAAGAATTTATAAGAACTCTTTAAGTGAACAATTATAAACAAACAAAAAGTCTAATATATAATAACGGTCCTATGCTGTGATGAATTTTCTATGTTGCAATCCTAGTAATCCTCTAGGTGTTCTAAATGTTTATTCCTAGTATTATTTAGTTATCTTAACTTTCTAATTGCAGGCATGCTTGGTACAATGACGTAACCAAATAACTTAGTCAAAAAGGACCTGTATGGGCCACCACTAAAACCATGTCACGATCCGCTACCCAAATTTTTGGGCCGAGCCGAGTCATGTCCAGCCCACGCTTGAGATAAAGCGTAGTAAGCTGTTCTTAAAAGTAAACAATACAAGATCAAAGTGAGCTAACAGTTCCATTTGTCATATTTGAGAAAATCATCACAAACACAAAATCATCTATCATACGAATATGTTCAAAATACATAGCCAAAATGTAAAACTGGATACAGGTCCAGTAACAAAATACATAGTCTAAAACATGTCTGCTCTCAAAAGTCCCGAGCAACTAAAATAACAAACTAAATGAGTTTTCCCGCAGGTACATCCTCATGGGGTAAGGCCTGATCCTCAAAGGTGACCCTATAATAGGAATCACATAGAAACTCCTCCTCGGTAAGTATACCTACAACGTTATCCTGTCAGGACGGAAGTAAGTACCGATTCTACAAACTAAATATACGAAGCATGAAATAAACAGAGGTGTAATAAACAGGAATCATGGCATATCATAATCTATCATGTCAAGGATACATATGTCATAGCGACAGATGTATATATAATATTTAAAAATGGAGCAGGTACGTGATCGTCAATAGGTGTACAATATACTGTGGCACATGTAAAAAAATGTACTTTCGTACAAGTGAAAAGGCGATAGATGTACATACACACAAATACAGCTGGATAAGTACATACGGCAAGGCTTGTATGTAGAATGCGACCTTGCCCGGATTCGGCAGTTGGGGCATGATCACGTACTTAGCTATCAGTTTCCCCATAACCCAGGTTATAACATGTGAGAGATACGAGAGTAGTCTAAAGCATGTGAAGGTATGACTTGCAGTTTAAGGAACAATATTTTGATATGATTCCTTCACAGTTTATTATCACATGCAGTAAATAAAGTTTGTAGGGGTACTTGTCTTGTGTAAAGCAAGGGTATATATATGAAGCTATGGATATCCGGTGTCCCGTCACTGTAAAAAGGATATACAAACTTAGTTTTTATACTAAGCTAAATACTAGGACACTAGTGGTGTGACACGACTTTCTGACTGGACACCTAGCCAAGTGATGACTTTAGCATAGGAGACCAATGTGGGATGACACAAAACCTAAAATAACTTTCTAGGGTCTCTATACCGAGGTAGGGTAAGGTCCCAACACTAAAATATTCCAAAATCACACATAACTTCACAAGTCATAATTATTTAATTAATAAATCAGACTGTACACTATGTTCCAACAATTATTAAAATAGGAAAAAAGCTCAGATATAAATAAAATAAAGTACAATAATGATCCTGGTTAATTATAGAAATTTATACTAATTTTTCTGGAATTTATAAGCCACTATAGCTATTTATTAAATATCAGTAAACATAAGTACTTAGAAAATGAGTTCGGTTTTTCTATTTTTATAAAATGGAACATATACAAATTAAATTCTGTAATAATTATATTAAATTATCTAAATTAATATATTATTTAAATACAATTTTTGTCTATATTTTTACAGCATTTATATAATGTCTACAAATTCAAAAATAGCAAGGTATAGTTTCTGAAAATAAATAAATAATTATTTAATTTATTTATCCACGTATAAGAAATTGAACCGAAGTCCAGATACGGGACCCAAAACTATGAATCAAGTCTAATATAACTCGTACAGGACTTAAACGTATTTAGACTCATTTAAGTCCACAGAACCCATGCTAGGTCTGGACTTAAATGGCCTTAATTAACATAATACATAAAAAAATATGAATTTAAATATATAGACAGATGTATATTAAAAATATTATAATAATATTTTAATGTAGTAAAATATTCTTAGCCATAATATTTACTAATAATAAAATAACATATAAATTTACATATTTTAAAATATAGCATAAATATAAATAAATAAATAAATAAATAAATAAATAAATAAATAATATATATATATATATAAATATATATATATATATATATATATATATATATATATATATATATATATATATATATATATATATATATATATTTATATATTTATATATATTATATATATATATATATATATATATATATATATAACTAATTAAATAAATAAATAAATATATATATACAATATATATATATATATATTATATAATATATATATATATATATATATATATATATATATATATATTATATATATATAATATAGTTTTTTTTTTTTTTTTAGATATATATATATATATATATAATATATATATATATATATATATATATGTATATATATATATATGTATATATTATATATATATATATATATATATATACTATATATATATATATATATATATATATATGTATATATATATATATATATATATAATAATACATATATACATATATAAGGAATAAATATAAATATAAATATAATAATTAAATAATTAAATATATATATATATATAGATATATATATATAATATATATATATATATATATATATATATATATATATATATATATATATATATAGACACACACACACACACACAAAATATATATATTGTTGGCCCATTGGTCATATGGTCAACCTGATTTTAATAATTGATCAAAACTCTGTCTGGATATACGAAACTTGTTGGGACATCTCAGCTTCTTGGACATAAGCAAGATTGGATATTCACTCCGTTCAAGACTGAAGATCTGTTTGCCTACTTGAGTCTGTACTTCCTATGCAATGTAATTTTCACTTTATTTGAGTTTAGGAATACGTTGTACACCGAGTCGTACTGGCAAATAGGCTATCCCCAAAATAGTTCAAAATGTTTTTAAAATGACCTATCAAAATGTTTACAAAAAGGTTTTCAAAAATCACCAAAAATCTATTTTAAAACCCTAACCTAACCCTGACAGAACTCGGCCAGAGTTTGGCCAGAGTTCGGCCAGAGTTCGGTTGGTGGCCATTCGATTTTTGAATTCTCTGGAACTTGGTCCTCCTGCAGTTGCGGATTTGATCGAGATTTGCTCATCGAGTTCTGCCCGAATTCTGCCCGAATTCTGAAGAGTTCTCCCTTTGGAATTTCTATAAATAGAGATGGATTTCGATCATTTCAATTCACTCATTCACTTTCAATCTTCTCTCTATCTAAAAAGCTTTCTGCCTTCCAAAGAGTTTTCTAGAGCTTTTATTTTCAGATCCCAAGCCAGTTACAATCCTCTAGTCGATTTGCCAGTGTGGTACGGTCTAGAAGTTTCTGAGAGATTGTAATCAGAATGCTTGATTGAAGAATACCTCTTCACATTTGAAGTTGGACGAGTTCTTCGTATCAAAGCTCGCATTGTAGAAGTTGCAAGGACTTCGTAAGAAAACTTGCGATTTTTCCTATACTGGATTCAACTGGTAGCAAGAGTTCTACCGACTGGATTAGTCCTCAACAGAGGGATACCAGTATACATCGCTGTCTTTGCGTTTGCTTTCTGAACTCTGCCTTTACATTATTTTAACTGTGATTATATACTGTGATTGTGTTGCTAACTTTTTTTAATTAGCATTATTTCGCTGCCAACTCTATTCACCCCCCTCTAGAGTATTACGCTTTACTATATCGTTCCTACAATTGGTATCAGAGTGGGTGTTACAGGTAAAGCAAGGTAACAGTGCTATTATTTATTCATTATTTATTAGATCACAGCACATCACATGGCTACTATAAAATTCACAAGTGAAGGTCAGGCCACAAACAGACCCCCACTGTTTGATGGTACTAACTACACTTATTGGAAAACACGGATGAGTTTTTTCTTGAAATCTCTTGATTTTGACTTATGGGCTATTGTTCTTGATGGCTATCAGAAGCCACCTCGTATAAATGTCGAGGGAGTTTTGGTTGAAAACCCCCAAAGCAGTTATACAGAGGAAAAAAAGAAAAAGGCCAGTCTTGACGCACGTGCCATTAATGCTCTTTTTTGTGCCTTAGACAGAACAGAATTTAACAGGGTATCTATATGCACAACGGCAAATGGTGTATGGAAGCTTCTCGAAGTTACACATGAAGGCACGACTCAAGTCAAGGAGTCAAAAGTCAGCAGACTTACTCAAGAGTACGAGGCGTTCAAAATGAAGCCAAATGAAACAGTCACACAAATGTTCGAGAGGTTCTTGGATATTGTAAACCCTTTGTCCTCCTTAGGCAAAGATTACAGTAACCACGAAAAGATTCGCAAACTCCTGCGAGCTCTCACCAAGAACTGGATTCCAAAGGCTACAGCTATCATTGAAGGAAACGACCTCACCACAATGTCACTTGAAGTACTCATGGGTAAACTACTCACTCATGAACTGGAGCTACAAGATTTTGAAGAGCCTGCTCCAAAGGAGAAGACTATCGCCCTCAAGGCTCAGCACAGAAAAGCTGCTGAAGATGACTCAGACAGCAGTGGATCTGACACTAAAGATCAAGCTCTCCTAGCAAGGAAGTTCAAAAGATTCATGAGACATGAGAAGAAAGTCAAAGAGAACAACAGCAACAACTGGTATCAAGAAGATGCTGTCTGCTATGGCTGTAAGAAGAAAAGACATATGAAGAAGGACTGTCCCATCAACTCATCATCGAGCAAGAAGAACAACAGGTATGAAAAAGGCAACCTGAAAAGATCAACGTCTCGGAAATATGCCAACACCAGCATATGGCATGAGAGTGAAGCTAGCGACTCAGAAGATGAACATTCAGAGAACGCTGCAAACATCTGCTTCATGGCAATCGATCAGGTACCTACTGAACCTGTAGAAACATATGATGACTTCACCTTTGAGCAATTAGGAGATGCCTTCAGTGACCTGATGCTTGACTATAGGAAACTGCGTAGTAAATATCAGACCGCTAAGAAGGTACTCAAAGAGTATAAAGGAGAAATAGGAAGACTTACCGACCTACTAGCTGAGGTTAGAGCTAATGTTAGTGAGTCTGGTGAACTTTCCTCTATAAAGCTCTTATTACACGAGACTAAACAGTCATTCGAAGAGAAAGACAAGATTATAGACCAATTGAGAGAAGATCTTTCTAGAGAAAAGAAAAGTCTTCAATCTGCACAAATAAGAATGGAATCACTCACTTCTGATTATACTAAGTTATATGACACTTCCAAAAGGTTGGAAATTAGGTTAGGAAAACAGCCTGAGCCTGCTGCTTCCTATTCTAACACGTGTCACTTACCGAGAATTCGGAACATTCCCAAGCCAAACGCTGTCAGACCAAACCATATAAAACCTTTACCCCAAAAGGTTAAGCCCAAACATGATCATAGGTATGCATTCTTCTATACTAGAAAACCTAAACCTACCAACCATGCACACCACTCAGCTTTCAACACTTGACATGCACAATATCATTATTGTGGCCTCATTGGTCATATATCATCTGCATGTAGAATGAGAAAGCTTGTAGATTTAAATGTTTATGCTTGGATACCTAAAGCTAACAATTCAGGACCCTACAAGAAATGGGTACCAAAGGTTTCATCTGCAAACTGTTTTGTAGGTGGAACACCCTTCACATGCTAGAAGCAAATGGATCCTCGACAGCGGTTGCTTACGGCATATGACCGGTGACGCTACCCTATTTGCAACACTGTCGAAGAAGAAGAAGGAAGGTTATGTTTCCTTCAGTAATAATTTGAAAGGGTATATTATTGGTATCGGTGATGTTGGTAAGTCTCCCTATCCCGTGATTAAAGATGTCTGTCTGGTTACCGAGTTGAAACATAATCTGCTCAGCATAAGTCATCTAGCTGATCATGGTTATGGTATCAACTTTGGCAAAGACAAATGTACTATAGTTGATAGCTCAACTGGTAGTTCTATCTTTGAAGGAATCAGGGAAGACAATATATATGTTTTCTATCTGCTGGAAGAAGCTAACATTTTAGGTAGATGCTTAATGGCCAAAAGTGATGAGAGTCATCTATGGCACATGAGACTCGGTCATGCAAACATGGATACAATTTCAAGATTATCCACAAAGAAGTTAGTACGTGGTTTACCAGACATAACATTCAAGAAGGATTCGGTATGCAGCCAATGTGAAAAGAACAAGGCTACCAGATCCACATTCAAGTCTGTAAACGCAGTATGTACTACTAGACCTCTATAATTGCTACACATGGATTTATTCGGTCCTAGCAGAGTTGCTAGCCTCGGAGGTTATGCGGCCAAGAGCAAAGGGTACAGAGTCTTCAACAAACGTACCATGATCATCGAAGAATCAATCAACGTCACTTTTGATAAAATGAACCAAATGACTCACGATGATAGTGATGAAGATCTGCCTACATCAAGTTCAACATCAGCTGAACCTGAACCAAGCTCTGCACTAGCTGAACCCCCTAGAGGAGATCCAGGAACCAGCTGCCTACAGAGTCTACCGAAGAGGTTAAAATTCACAGCTGATCATCCACAAGATTTGGTAATTGGTGACATTACCAAAGGAGTAAGTACTCGATCATCCAGTAGAGATATTGTTTCTAGTGTTGCATTTATTTCACAGCTAGAACCTAAATCTATTGATGAAGCATGTAGTGATAGTTTCTGGATAGATGCCATGCAAGAGGAATTGAACCAATTCGAACGGAATCAAGTTTGGGAACTTGTTCCCAAGCCTATTGATCATCCGGTCATTAGCACCCGTTGGGTATTCCGAAACAAACTAAATGAGGATGGTTTAGTAACTCGTAACAAGGCTCGACTCGTAGCTCAAGGATACAATCAAGAAGAGGGTATCGACTACGATGAGACTTATACCCCAGTTACGAGATTAGAATCCATTCGAATGTTATGTACATTTGCATGTTTCATGATTTCAAACTTTTTCAAATGGATGTAAAAAGTGCTTTTCTAAATGGCTTTATAAAAGAAGAAGTTTTTGTAGCACAACCTCCGGGTTTCACGGATTTCAAAAATCCTGACCATGTTTTCAAGTTAAAGAAAGCCTTATATGGTTTGAAACAAGCCCCTCGTGCTTGGTATGACCGTCTAAGCTCTTTTCTACTTGACAACGGTTTTTTCAAAAGGAAAGGTTGACACTACACTATTTATTAAATCTTTTAATGGCAAGCTGCTTTTAATTCAAATCTATGTTGATGATATCATATTTGGATTCA
This sequence comes from Iris pallida, assembly GCA_029216955.1. Taxonomy (NCBI): domain Eukaryota; kingdom Viridiplantae; phylum Streptophyta; class Magnoliopsida; order Asparagales; family Iridaceae; genus Iris; species Iris pallida. The sequence continues at coordinate 6,754,285 of JANAVB010034418.1, read as the reverse complement.
CTGATGAATCTCTTTGTCAAGAATTTTTTAAGTGTATGCAGAATGAGTTTGAGATGAGCATGATGGAAGAGCTGAAGTTCTTTCTCGGATTGCAAATCAAACAAACCGACAATGGGACGTTCATTAATCAAGCCAAGTACACAAAAGATTTGCTAAAGAAGTTCGATCTGGACAATGTCAAACCTATTGGCACTCCGATGGCAACTTCAACAAAGCTTGATTCTGACGAACAAGGCAAGCCAGTCGACACACGTAAGTATCGAGGTATGATTGGTAGTTTACTTTACTTAACTGCTAGTCGTCCAGATATAATATTTAGTGTTTGCCTATGTGCACGTTTTCAAGCTAACCCAAAGGAATCACATCTGACCGCAGTTAAGCGTATCTTCCAATACCTTAAGGGCACTTCTTTTGTCGGCTTGTGGTATCCCAAAACTAAATCCTTTGACCTTATTGGTTTCTTCGGATGCAGATTTTGCTGGATGCAAGGTTGATAGAAAAAGTACTAGCGGTACATATCATTTCTTAGGCAAGGCTCTAGTCTCTTGGTTTAGTAAAAAGCAAAATTCTGTAGCCTTATCAACACAAGGCTGAGTATATCGCCGCAGGACGTTGTTGCGCTCAGATTTTGTGGATAAACAAACCCTAGAAGACTTTGATTATTTATTTTTCACACATATTCCCCATTTTCTGTAATAACACGAGCACCATTAATTTGACTAAGATCCTGTATGTCATTCTCGTACTAAACATTCGAGATTAGACATCATTTTCTTAGAGATCTCATCAAAATGGAGATATAAACCTTGTTACATAGATGAAAATCAATTAGCTGACATTTTCACTAAACCTCTAGCGGAAGATCGTTTCAATTATTTACGTCGAGAATTAGGAATTTTGGACTCAATAATATAATTGATTTTATTTTTGATTATATATCATTATACAAAAACTGTGTTAGAGACAAGCTAATAAAGAGTCTGTCTGTCACCACAACTACGGTTGAAGCGAAGCGGTACTTAAGAGTTCCCCGGTGAACCTCCGCCAGCTGGGACAGTACTCCTACAGCTAATCTGAGACAGTCACTGTATAATGACATTTAATTCATAAAATATTATTAATTATGTTATTTGAAGACTAAAATAACTAATCTTTGAATTAAATATTTGCAATGAGTCAATGAAAAAGAAGTAGCAAAAATCAACCTGAAAGAACCCTAGGTGAATTCAGCCAGAGCTCTGACCGAATTCGGCCCGAGTTCGATTAAGGATGTCTGTGTATATATATACAGAACCCAAGAGCTTCTTCTCTTCCATTGCTTCCAAACTTTCAAACAGCAGCTCCAGCCGCCCGAAACCTCCTCCAAACCCTAGGTATCACCAACCCATTGCTTCCTATCTACTTGGTGAAATCCTTCCAATTTTGGAATCGTGCGGAGATCGTTCTTCTCTACAACATATCCAATTTTCGTGAGGTATAACTCCCTCTCTCTCCACCTTTCAAATTTGATTTGATTATTAGTGATATTCTATTATATACTTGGAAATGCTCCGACATTCCAAGTTTTTATTATTTACTTTTTATCAGTACTTTGTAGTTTGCTATCAGTACTTTTATCTTCATGGACATGTTTATGATGTTTTATTTATGACATCTCAGTTTATTTCAGCATTTTGTTTAAGCACTATCTCTTTATACTGCTTCTCCATTTAAACTGCCTGTAAAATAGCATGCCTGAGATTTTTTTTATGTTTTTGAAGCAATACATGCCTGTGATGATAATTTGTAGAAACATTACATGCCTGTGATGCTATATCTCTAATTCTTATAATATATTTCTTTTATTTGTTTTCTCGCTATTTGTTACTTATGCATTGATTGCGGGGGAGTCTTCTGCATTTACTGCGGGGGAGCCTTCTCTTGTGCAATTATTTTGCTAAGTGACAAAGGGGAAGAAATAAAAATGATCTAACATTTTTTTTGAGTTAAATACAGGTTATGAACAATTTCTTTTTGATCTTTGATATTTTTGAACAAGTATTATGTTATATCATTCATAGCTTGTCAATTATCAAAATGGGGGAGATTGTTGGCCCATTGGTCATATGGTCAACCTGATTTAATAATTGATCAAAACTTGTCTGGATATACGAGCTTTGGGACATCTCAGCTTCTTGGACATAAGCAAAATTGGATATTCACTCCGTTCAAGACTGAAGATCTGTTTGCCTACTTGAGTCTGTACTTCCTATGCAATGTAATTTTTCACTTTATTTGAGTCTAGGAATACGTTGTACACCGAGTCGTACTGGCAAATAGGCTATCCCCAAAATAGTTCAAATGTTTTTAAAATGACCTATCAAAATATTTACAAAAAGGTTTTCAAAAATTACCAAAATCTATTTTAAAACCCTAACCTAACCCTGACAGAACTCGGCCAGAGTTCGGCCAGAGTTCGGCCAGAGTTCGGTTGGTGGCCGTTTGATTTTTGAATTCTCTGGAACTTGGTCCTCCTGCAGTTGCGGATTTGACCGAGATTTGCTCATCGAGTTCTGCCCGAATTCTGCCCGAATTCTGACAGAGTTCTCCCTTTGGAATTCCTATAAATAGAGATGGATTTTGATCATTTCAATTCACTCATTCATTTTCAATCTTCTCTCTATCTAAAAAGCTTTCTGCCTTCCAAAGAGTTTTCTAGAGCTTTCATTTTCAGATCCCAAGCCAGTTACAATCTTCTAGTCGATTTGCCAGTGCGGTACGGACTAGAAGTTTCTGAGAGATTGTAATCAGAAGGCTTGATTGAAGAATACCTCTTCACATTTGAAGTTGGACGAGTTCTTCGTATCAAAGCTCGCGTTGTAGAAGTTGCAAGGACTTCATAAGAAAACTTGCGGTTTTCCTATAGTGGATTCAACTGGTAGCAAGAGTTCTACCGACTGGATTAGTCCTCACAGAGGGATACCAGTATACATCGCTGTCTTTGCGTTTGCTTTCTGAACTCTGCCTTTACATTATTTCAACTGTGATTATATACTGTGATTGTGTTGCTAACTTTTTTTAATTAGCATTATTCCGCTGCCAACTCTATTCACCCCCCCTCTAGAGTATTACGCTTTACTATATCGTTCCTACATATATATATATATATATATATATTATATATATATATATATATATATATATATATATATATACACAAAAATATAGTATATGAACAGTATATATATTGTATATGAACAGTATATATATATACTGTTCATATACAATATATATATATATATATATATATATATATATATATATATATTTATATATATATATATATTATATATATATATATATTTATATATATATACAATATATACAATATATATTGTATACAATATATACAATATATATATATATATATATTTTTTTTTATATATATATACAATATATATACAATATATATATATATATATATATATATATATATATATTTTATATATATATATATTTTATATATATATATATATATATATATATATATATATATATATATATATATATATTGTATATATATATATATATATATATATATATATATATATATATATATATATATATATATATATGTATATATATATATATATATATCACATCATCAAAGCTTTTTCGATGAAATTGTGGTGGAAACTCCGCACGAGCAATAACCTTTGGACCAATTTCATGAAGGCCAGGTATTTCAAACACACCCACCCAGCGATAGCCACATCCAACAACAGATCTTCTGCGGCGTGGCCTCGCATCCTTAGCGGCCGCGATTTGGTCGAGCCTGCGATGAGACTCCACCTGGGTGATGGGGAGTCGAATCCTTTCCTGGAGAGATGGGTTGGTGACGGCTATATCCCGAATATTACGATGACCCCCAGTAACAGTAGGATCAGAGACCCGTGGAACACCACCACCAACGACTGGAACTGGGATAAGATCCGCGAGTGGTCCGGTAACGGTACGGTTGATAGCATCCGTATCCTCAGTCTTTGCCTCCGGCGCGGTGCCGATGCACTGAGTTGGTCGCTGGAGGCATACGGAGCATTCCCAGTGAGGTCAGCGAGACTCGCCATTCTAGGGCCCGGACGGCCGCATCTTCCCATTGCTCGCTATTGGCATTCCTGCATCCCAAAAAAGTAGTCATTCCTCATGTGGAGAGTCATTAGGAAGAAACTACCGACCGACGAGATCCTCAACTCCATCGGTATTAGCTTAGCGTCAGCGTGCCATTGCTGTCCCGACCATCAGATGGAGACTATTGACCACATTTTCTGGGAGGGGAGCCTTCCAGGCAAGATTTGGAGGACCCTAAACCAACACTACAACATATCGCCAGGCGGCGGTCGCTTCCACGATCTGCTGGCCAACTGGGAATCTGCTTCCCACGGCCACCAGATCGTCGCAGTGGCCACCACGTGGGTGATGTGGAAGAATCGCAACAAGGCAAGATACGAGGGTCACCAATTCTCAGACGCACAACTCCTTCAGGAAATCTATCGGCAATGCCGCAAACGGAGCACCCTCTGCTCCCACAGCCCGCCAGCATTCTGGCACCGCAGCCCTTGCTAGCTTTGGAGGTCCCTCAGCCCCTTTCCCCCTCTTCTTCTTTTTGCGGTATACTTGTATAGGATTTCTTTTCTGCCTTGTATACGTATCAGGCTTCGGCATTTTGAGCCTTGATTAATAAAAATGAGGGGAGTTTTATCAAAAAAATAAAATATAACAGTATAAATATATATATATATATTAAATATATATATATATATTTATATATTAAAAATATATATATTATATATATATATATTAATATATATATATATTTTAATATATATATATATATATATATATATATATATATATATATATATATATATATATATTGTAAACCTCCTAAGTTTCTACTTTAATTTTTTATATAAATTTGGTATTTAAAATTTTTACGTATTCGTACGTCGCATAGTCCGTATTATACGTCGCGCACGAAATTGTCGTATGGGACGTCGCGTACGAGTTTGCATTTTCATATGTCTCGTCCAGTGCGAATATGTGCAAGATGCATATTTTTGTAAAAACATCTTGATTTTTCAAATAATAAATATTTTCGATTTCTTAAAGTTATAAAATGCGTCGCATGTGGAATTTCCAAAAAACTTTATTTTACATCATGGAAGTTTAATAGTAATTTAAAAAAAATAAGGTTTTATACAAATGTTCATTTTATACGAGACATAAATTTATTTCATTTTCGAACTTATTGTTATTAATATTTTATTATTCGAAAAGATATTTAAAAATATTTATTATTTTTGAAATTATTATTATTTGTATTTTTGGAAAATATATTTGAAATTTATTGTGGCCATTTTAAATCTCGACTTGATTTTATGGATTTAATTTAAATAGTTAAAAGATAGAATTTATACTTAAATTGAGTTTAGATTATCTAGTTTTAAATTAGAATTTAATTTGAATTTGGATTTGATTATTGATTTAAATTGAATTATCTAATTGGGTTTAAACAAAACCTAATCCTTATCCAACTGGGAATTTCTACCTCCAATATAAGAAGAGGTACTCATCCACAAATTATTCCACAAATTTTCTATCACAACCAAGACATCGTGCATCGTGTCCGTGCCATGTCCTCCTTTCCATCTACTATTTTCTTCCATTACAATACAAAGTTTCCCCCGTGTCCGACATGTCGGACGCAATCATGTTCCCATGTCGCGTAGGACACCATCCACGCCACCAACCGCAGCAACCAGCCTCACCACCGTCCTGTCGTCTCCCCTAAGACGGACTTTCCTACACCAGAACCAGAACCCATCATCGATTCACTGCCACCAACGTCCTAACTCTATTCCGGCCTCCTGTCGTACCCTGCGATCAACCATTACATCCGCAACCGCCACCAGTATCTCCGTAAAACCCGAAGCCCCGTCTCCGCCATCGCCATCATCATCCCCGACATCGTCTCGTCGCCGCCTCCTACACTCCGGCCCCGACCCATCAACCGGCAAACACCAATCCGATCCCATCGCAGATCCGGTACTCCCATCCACCTCCACCAAACATAACCACCACCGTCACCGGCGCCCATCGTCGGCGACCCAAAACCACCACCATCATCCTAAGTGGAGAATCCTCACCTGAGCGCCGCAGGGCTTCGCTCCACCTCCGTCGAGTCCGGCCAGACCCGAGTCAGAGGCCACGCCGTCGTCGACAACCGCCAGGCCGCGTAAGATCTCTCCACCGCATCCCAGGTGCGCCGCTACAGTCGTCGCCTTCCTTCGCCGAAGATCGGTAATCCCTCTTCGTCTATCTTCCCCCTAGCCCCAGCTTTGCCCTGGCCTCCGCGACCCTGGCCCAGCGCGGCCGAGCTCCGTCCATCAAGTGCCGCCGTCGGCACATGCCGCCCGTGTCCGCAGCCGTACATCGCCTCACCGACCGCCGCTGGACCCACTTCCTCTTCCGCCTGCTGCCCCCTCCGCGCGAAACCCTCTGACCTCTGCCGCACCTCCTCTGGTTGCCATGACTCATCGCGCACAGCCTCAGGCCGAGCGCCGCCTCCTCCTCCGTGAAATCCCCGCGCCGCCGCCGATCCCCACCGGTTGACCGCCGCTCAGATCGGCCAGCGGCCGCCCGCACCCCACCCCGCTCGACTTTCCGCCAAATACCGCCCCAGATCGCGCTTCCTCCGCCGCGCTTCGCCGCCGGCGACCCCTCTAGTAAGACTCTTCCCTCTCCCGATCTCTCCTCCCTCTCTCTTCACTCCTCTTTCTCTCTCTCTCACTGTAATTGAATTGGAAAGGAAGCTGTGAGAGCTATCCCCATCATTAATATTAATATTATTATTCTTATTATCATCATTAATTATTATTATTATTATTATTATTGTTATCAGTTGATTAGTTTGTTTATTATTATTATTATTATTACTATTATTATTATCATTATTATTATTATTTCTATCAGAATTTTTATTATCATTATAATTATTTGTTGTTTTAAAAAAATTTATTATTTGAGGTATTATTTTAAAAGGCATACAATTATTATCTAGCTAATTTCAAAAGCCTAATATATTATTGGTGTCATATTTTAAGTAAAGCTTTTGATTAAAATATTAAAGTATTATTTTTCTAATTAAATTATTTTTGGCACTTTTGAGTATGAATTACCTAAGAGTATTTGATTAATAAAAATATAGATTTCAAACTCAAAATATTATTTTGACAAAATTAGAGTTTTACCACAAGAAGATTTTAGATTTTCAAGTATTTAACAAAATATATGTTCGACAAGGTTGGCCTAAGCGATCTATATTTTTATTTATAAAATGTAATTCTATCCTAAAGGTATTTATACAAACTTACAATTTTAGCCTAACTAAAATTTTCTCTATCTTTCAAATAGTTACCAAAATTATTTTTACTAGCAAATATGGTTTCTAAAGTATTACAAATATCACTTTCTAAAAATAGTGTAATTATTCGTTTACTCCCAAACTCCCTTTCATTATCGTCATTGACCACGACTACTCACACGTTTCTATTTTCTCATGAATTTAGGCCATGTTCGCATGGACCTCGGCTATTGGACAGAACATGACATCTTGATCATCGTACCACACCAGACAAGACACCTTGTCTTTACTGTTTAAATTTCTTGCTCAATATCATGCATACTTTTTCTTATTTTTAGCAAATAAAATATTGTTCTTTCAAAACTATATATAGATGCAAATTATTATACTTTATGCAATTGGCTTAGAGTTAAGGGACTACCATAGGTTTAGAGCATCTCATAAACTGTCACGATGTGCCACGGGTTGTGTGTGAGTTGTGAGTCGCATATAGCTTCGAACTTGCGTATCGACCGTATATCGATGCGTACAGGCCGTGCGTTAGGATATAACTGCTAATAGATTGTGTAGATTGCGTAGGGGCTACATGTTCAGTACACACATAGATTTGGGCCGATAGTGTCTCGTATGAGCGCTACTTACTGCCCCTGGGTCGATAGTTCTCGTATGAGAGCTACTTTCTGCCCATGGTCAATAGTGTCTCTTATGAGCGCTACCTACTACCACTCTCTCTCCATCTATGTTGAACACCTAAGCTCCTGCGTAGAACATTGTCTTCTAAAGTGCATTCCACATAGTATGGTTAGGAACCTTTACTCATGTATTTTCTATTGAGCTCTTACTATTCAGTTTATGACATGATATTATGTGTCTTATTACGTCCCTCTGAGGACCTGGTGATCTCTCCAGGTGTGCTTTCTTGTGATTTCTGTAGGTGCTCTAACTAAGGCCATGACTTTTGCTCTATTCCGTCGAGATATTGCTTTTGGATCATCATTTGCTTCGCTCAATCGATTCACTTTCTTTGTATATTTCTTTCCTATTTAAATTGGTTGGTAGTGGATTTGTCTTCGCCCAACGATTGTATACATGACAAACTCAAAGTTGCTTTTATATCATTATTATCTTTGTGGATGAGATTTAGTGTCGTGGCTTTCTACATTTATAGCTTATGTATACATACGAGCCGTATATTTACTTGTATGTATACAGCTGGCATGATACGTATCTAGTCTCAAGTATTTGGGACTGGGCGTTACATGTTTTTGTGGTGGCCCATGCAGGTCGAGTTTGCCGTTTCGGTTACATAACTGTACCGAACGGGCCTGCAATATAGGATTAGAGTCTAGGATCTCATCCACAAGCTTGACCTCCTTCTTTGTTTCAAGTTTTGAACTCTCGTTGCCATCCTTGATTTGCATCATGCTTGAACTCTTCTACCGTAAATTTTTATCTTTCGTGCTTAGTGACAGTTAGGAAGATGACTACACTATTATATGCACATAGGTCAAACATATGGCTAGGAAGATTATATTGACAACTAGTGTAGATTGAGGTCTTATTTGAGTTATAAAGACAGTTTTCCAAAAAGTATGATTTTAAGTATTAGTTAATTCCAAGTTGGGTAGTAGCATATTACCGCCTTCAAAGGATAGTTGGAATTTTATTTTGCTATTACAAGGTGGTATACACAAGAGGATAGCTAGATCGAGAATTTTTTTTTATGATTTATGATTTTGGAAATTGTGAAATAGTTTATGATTTATTGGGATATGAAACCAATTTCAGAAATATCTTGAAATTGTGACACACGATTTACGGTTAAGTTCCAGTTTGGATATGTTAAAGTTTATCTCGAATTTATTAAAGTGTTTAAAATTATAAGTTATGATTTTTAGACAACTAGAGAAGACAAAAGTTTAGTTTGAGCGAGCTTGAGGCTTTAAATTGTGTCATACGATTTATAAGTTTATTTAAATTTTGAGTTGAAGGAATGATGGTAAAATATTTTGTTTAAATATGAAAGCGACTTTTAAGGAAAAAAAATTCAAATTTTAAATTGTGTCATATGATCTATGATTTATAAAGTTAATTAGATTTCAAGTTTAAAACCTTGATTATGGATATTTAAATTATGGTAAAAAAGGGGGGATTTAATTTGAGTTACATGATTTGCGATTGATGAAACGGGCTAAGAGTTTATCTCGAGGTACATTTGAGAATTGGAAATTTTAAAAGTGATGGCTTATTATAAAAGTTTAGTTGTGCCACATTAGATATGATGAAGGTTATTTGGAATTTATTTAAAGGAAATGAAACTTTAAGTTATGATTAAATACTTGATGGAGTATCTTGAGATTTTATTTCAAAACTGTGGAGAAACTTGAAATTTAAAATTAGATCATATGTTGGTAGAGGACCAAGAAGCAAGCAAGTCACCCTAATGGGATACAAGTATTCCTCATTAATTGCCATGATAGTTGTATGTACTCGAGTGTAGTTAAGTCATCTGCCAAACTATGTGAAGATATCTCGATCTTGACTCACTCGACATTCCCTCAAACCTAGATTTATTGTGACTTTCTAACCATTTGAAACTTGAGAAATGATTAGATTGTTCCTTAATCATACTCCATCTAAGTGGCTACCATATCATTAGAAACTGTATTCCTAACTTATTTTACCTTAATCTACTAGAATCTGAATTATCTCTATTTCAGGCTTTATCTTGGTGATTTATTTTGTGCGTTATTCATTACCTCATGAACTCCCACTTTCTATTTTAAATTTTTATGTCCTTTACCGTGACTTGGATAATTGGAGCACAACACTAGATTTTTCCATCCAACAAATTTTATATGCAAGACCTAGACGATCCCACCTTCATGTAGATATATCATGTCCCACTAAAACACGTCCCTTTGTGCTCTATTTGCTTGATACGACTTTCGAGTCGTAAGGACTAAACTCAATTCTTTACCATTAAAACTAATATATTTTTTAGCTGCGGATAAGACTCAACCTTGACTAATTCTTTCCATCCGATGTGCGATTGTGTTCTATCTGACTCCTTAAAATGCTTGACTTGTGCTTTACCTTGATTGCTTGACCCATTGACCCCTTTACACTACTAGTTTAACTCTTGTAAGTTGGGTAGAATACCTTCCGACCTAACCAACATTTATGGACCACATTGATAGGTTCACTTGGACCATAGAATTCAGTGGACCCTAACTTATCTAGTCAACCAAGCCGACTGTATAGGCCCAAACTTGGGGCAAGACTTAGATTTTAAAGGATCTTGGACTAATTAATTTCCTTCATCATACACTGCTTATATTTTTACTATCTTATGTTGCTATTATAGTCTAGTTTTGCAAGCTTACTCTTTTGTCGAGCTTGTTCGTGACATATGTTAATTGTGGGCGTCCACTAATACATTGTCTAATCAGAACCGACGTATTATGGTCTGATCAACCATAGTGCACTTGGTTCGCTTTTTGTATATTGTTCAACGTGGATAGAGACATAGTTAAACCTGGCCCTAGAGTCTCATCCGCAACTTCCTTGACAATTCTACTTGAAATTTTTCCATCGTCTTTGAACCACTTATCCGTATTCGATAATATCTTCTTCAAACTCATTATTATTCGACTTTTACTAATATTAGAAAGACAAACACTCATACTTGACATCCCCTATAACACCCAGTTTTCCAGATGAGGGTAATTTTGAAATTTTGTGATTATAATTATTAATTATTGATATTTGATTCACATTATGATTTTTGGTGATTTTTAATAATTTTTAAACTATTTAAAAATTGGTTTAAGTCATGACTTGTGATTTTGATGTGCTGCCAGTGAAACCTGAGGGACTGCATGACCTAGAGCCTAACCATGTCATTAGGATGATTTAATTATTATTTTTAGCCTAGGGATATTTTGGTCATTTTGACTTAATTGAATTATTTGATGATTTAATGAATTGGTGAATTCTAGTTTGACTTTGACTTGCTGAGACCTAGTGGACTAGCCTAGAACCTAACCCTAGCCATGGTGATCCTAGTCTAACTTGAGTTAACCTATTTTAGTCATTAGAGAATAGTTTTAGAATGAGGGGATTTGGTTTATGAATGATACCTGAAAATTTCAGTGAATTATTAAACTGAGATTAATGTTGGTTTACTGTTGAAATATATTAAACCTGAAATAGTGTATAACCTGAGAATTCAGGATGTTTGTATTGATTTCACTGTTAGTTATGAAAGTCCTGAGATATCTATGAATGAAACCTGAGAACTTTGGGTATGCACTGTCGGATTTCACACATTGGTCATTGATTCTCAATTTTCTTTGATGGGGACAGGCCCTACATATAGGTGAGTGGCTTGGCAAAGGCTTGGAGGCCATAGGCTTAATAGGGTTGAGTGTGTGGTGAGGTTTGTGCTCGAGCAGTGAGTTGGGTGTGTGGGAATTGGACAGTGAGGACTGAGTGTATGGGTTGGCCTTAGATTACTGTTAGCTTGATATAAAAAGAGAAGGGACAGTTAGCATATGTATTTGATACATATTTCAGTTTGGGGGTCCCAGATTTTTGATTGGGGTGACCTGCATGTCACACACATTACAAAACTGAGATAATTTCTTGTTTCTCACATTGCCTCCACATGATAACACACACATCCCTCTCTAACACACTCCACCTTGTCATACACACACATAAGTATCCTCACCCCCTTGGCACATTTGCCTAACACTCATTCCATGATAACACACACATGAACACTATAGCCTACACACATATGCACCCACTCTATGACACTTAACCACTCAACACAACCTATATAACCTATACACACACACACACATTCAACCTTGCCATGACACTATGCACATTCCCCTCTCTATCTCATTATATGTATATATATATATATATATATATATATATATATATATATATATATATATAAAATATATATATATATATATATATATATATTATCTAAATGCTTGATATAATAATGTAGCCTACATATATGTGTATGATAACTATATTAACTTAGTATAATATACAATATGTGTGAAAATATGATATGGCCTATATGGCACATAGCCTATGGGATATACCCTATGTGATACAGCCTATGTATATGGCTTGAATGCCAGTGTAGGAGTGTGGTTGGCTTGTATAGCCTAGAAATTGGGTGTGCTTGCTAGAATAGGCTGGTTAGGCCTAGTGGGACTTCTTTGGACTAAGTTTGACCTAGTTGACTTAGTTTGACTAGTCCAGGTTGACTGGAGTGACCAAAAGTCAATATTAGTCTGGATGTGACCAATTGACCTAGTTTGACTAGAGTATTGACTTGGGTTGACCCAGAGTTGACCAAGTTTGACTTGGACCTAGTTTGACCTAGACAGTTGACCAGATTTAACTTAGAGTTGACTTTGACCTAGATTGACCTAGAATTCATGTAGATTGCATCGTAGACTTCATTTACCTTATTTTAAACACATTATAACCTGTATTACTCTGTTTAGGATATTGTAACTTCGGTGCAGACATCTGATATTATACTACTCTTTTCAGAGTAGCAGGCGAGTACATTCTCTGATAGTTCTCTCATTTACTTGTCAATTACTGTACTTCAGTTCTAGTTAGTTGTATATGATTCTCTGTTACAACACGTATGGATATTCTGGATTCATGTATACGACACACAATTATTTTCTGGCCTCTATTACTGGTATCATCATTTCTGGCTTCTATTACTGGAATCACCTACTGGAATCATTTACTGGAATTATTTACTAGTATCATTATATTTTGGCTGGACTCATCTTGAATCATTGTGTCGGATTTCTGGATTTACTTGCTGGGAGGGAAAATACTTGAGTAAGACATGTAGACATACCCCAATCTGGAATCTCCCAACTGGAATCTACTGGAATCTACTGGAATGATAGCCATCTCACACCCGGCCAGGTGTGTGATGTACCGTATTACCTACAGCCGTTTACATGTCGATCTCGGTATTTTAAAACACACTGTTAGAGTATAGGCTGGACTCACCCAGGAGTCATTGATCACTATAACTGGAATCGTCCCTTACTGGATTCATCTTGTATTAGATTCATCTTGTACTGGACTTACATTGGAGTTACACTTGTCTACATTGCTGTCTGGACTTTATATCATATTACCCTAGTTCAGCTAGTTCTATTTTACAGTCTTTATTGCTATGATTCTTCTCTTGTTTAGTTATTTTCTTTCCTTACACTTTATTTGTCTTTCTTACCATCACCTGAACATAAACTGCCATATTCATCAATACAACTGTCTATAACTGCTGTATAGTTCTCTGTCATTTACTTGGGTTTTCTAGATGAGATTGTGCTCGTTCCTGTCCTGACTGGACCTGTTAAAAATTTTACAGATGATTGCCCTAAGGACACATGCCCTACATATTACGGACCAGGAGACGGGTTAGCTACCTTTGGCCCCGACACTCAGGAGTGATCGGGATTTAGTTTAGTAGGCTGGAATCTGTTTTTCATTTAGAGCTTGTTGTATAGAATTGAGACTTGAGATGTATTTGAGATTGTTCGAGATGTTGTTATTATTTCAGTAGTTATTGTTGTCTTCAATTTCTTAGTTATATTTCTGTGTTATCTTATCGTGCTTAGACTGTGATTGAGTTACACCATATCTTATACTTGTCCTCCGTTTGGAGTTGATCATAATGAGTACATTATATAATGCATGAGTTGATGGTTAGTTAGAGACTTGGAACAACGTTCTACCGCCGACACTGCGGCGTAGGCTGGGCGCTGTTACGTACTCGTACCCTCACAGTGGGTGCGGGTCGTGACATCCCCTTTAGTTTCCCTATCACCTATGGCCACGTATAGTTAGCCATTACCAACCCATGGTTATATCTTCGTCTTAAAACTTTTCGTCCTATTCCCCGACCCTATATCTTCTATCGTGACCCCTAATCACTTGAATGAGTCCTATCATCCTTTCAATTATGCCCTCAACCTAGACACTTACCATGCAACCTTCTCCGAAGAGACCTATCCCCCAAGTCCCCAAAATATCCACTTAAGCTACTCCGATCGTACTATCATGATTTTTTTACCTTGACTAGCAACCCTCGTTCAATTCCAAAATCGTGAATTGTCACGACCCGCACCCACTGTGAGGGTACGAGTACGTAACGATGCCCAGCCTACGCCGCAGTGTCGACGGTAGAGCGCTGTCCTAGGTTACTATCTAACCAGCAACTCACACAATTATAATTTACTCATCATGATCAACTCCGAACGGAGGACAATTATAAGATATTGTAACTCAATCACAGTCTAAGCACGATAAGATAACTACAGAAGAATTAACTAAGAATGAAAAGACAACTACTAAAATAATAACAACTCTCAACAAATCTCAAATACTACACAAGTCTCAAATCTTCTATAATAAGTTTAACATGAAAACATATGCTAGTCAACTAAACTAAATCCCGATCACTCCTGAGTGTCGGGGCCATAGGTAGCTAAGCCATCTCCTGGTCCGTGATATGTAGGGCATGTGTCCTCAGGGCAATCATCTGTAAAATTTTCAACAGGTCCACTCAGGACAGGAACGAGTACAACTCATCAAGAAATCCCAATTAAATGACAGAGAACTATAAAGCAGTTATAAGCAGTTATATTGATGAAACATGGCAGTTTTATACAGGTAATGATATAGAGAACAGTTAAGGAACAAGGAAGGAAAAGTACTAAACAAGAAAAGAAACATGGCAATGAAGACTGAAAAATAATATCTAGCTGAACTAGAGTAGCATGATATAAGTCCAGACCGTAACATAGACAAGTGTAACTCCAATATAAGTCCAGTACAAAACGAATCTAATATAAGATGAATCCAGTACGAGACGGTTCCAGTCAATATGATCAATGATTCCAGGGTGAGTCCAACCTATACTCTAATAGTGTGTTTTAAAATATCGGGATCGACATGTGAACGGCTGTAGGTAATACGGCACACCGCACACTCGGCCAAGTGTGGGATGGCTATCGTTCCAATATAATTCCAAGGGAGTGGTTCCAGTATTTGGGTATGTTTACATGCCTATTCCAATATTTCCCCGCCTAGCAAGTATAAGTGAATCCATAACCCGACACGAAAATAAGTATAAGTCCAGCTAGTACACGAATGGTTCCAGTAAATAATTCCAGGGTGGTTCCAGTAGGTGGTTCCAGAAATAGAGGTCAGACACGAATGAGTGAGTGTCGCATGAAATGGATCCAGTAATATCAAATCGTGTTTGTAATATAGAATCAAATAGAACTAGCTATAACTGAAGTACAGTAAACGACAAGTAAGTGGAAGAACTATCAGAGAATGTACTCGCCTGCTACTCTGAAAAGAGTAGTGTAATATCAGATGTCTGCACCGGAGTCACAATGTCCTAAATAGAGTAATATGGGTTATAATATGTTTAAAATAAGATAAGTGAAGTCTACGATGCAATCTACATGATTTCTAGGTCAATCTAGGTCAAAGTCAACTCTAAGTCAAACCTGGTCAACTGTCTAGGTCAAACTAGGCCCAAGTCAAACTTGGTCAACTCTGGGTCAACCCAAGTCAACTACACTGGTCAAACCAGGTCAACAAGGGCAAACTAGGTTACACTAAGTCAAAGGTTGACCACCAGTTGACTTTTAGTCAACTGGTCAACCATAGTCAACCCTAATCCAATCTAGGTCAATAAGTCAAGATTGGACAATTAGGAGTCAAATTGGTCAACTCTCTAGCCTAACAAACAAGTCACAAAGCCTAATAACATATTACACTAGGCTAACAACTTATAGGCTAATCACTAACTCATAGAACTATACCAAACAATATGTCACAGTCCTACCATATCAAACCTATTCCACAACCAAAATAGGAAATCAATATAGAGAGCAAGTAATACAATTATAAAGGTATACCCATATGCCATTACATAACTCAATCTAGATGGTTTATTTCTTTAATCTATACCTACACACTTATCAATTGCCTATATATGCATATATATATATACCAAGTACTCATGTAGGCAAAAGGAAGCAGGTAACTTAATGATTGGGGTTGGACATTTATGTGAATGTATGTGAACTATAGGAGGGACTGACACATCATCAAGTAACTAAGGATTGCTCAAACATAAGAAGGGAACTGAACATGGATAGAGGGCTGTCCAAAGGAAAGTATGGACTGTCAACATGTCATTGAACTGAACCATAGGTTGAACACATATACAAGGGAACTGGGATTGAACAAAATAGGCCAAGGGATTGACCTCAAAGCAATGGTTGATACAACCCAAATTAGCTAAGGACTGAACTCAAAATAAAGAACAAGGGACTGGGACATAAATTTCCTCACTGGTACAATACTGTGTCTAATACCAACATCCTAGCACACTAATGGCATTAGGCTAACTGAACATAAAGTCACTGATACATAAACTTCACATTCGAAAACCTAAATTAAACCATAGAAATTTACAAACAGGTGTATCAGTGAGTTAACCATGTGTCTTGTCTCTAGGGGATGCCATTCGTGTCCACAAACGGGACACAAATGTGTCCAAATAAAACAAATACCTAAAACACTGAACTGACACAGCAGTGTCGTGCGACGAGGACAGAGCCTCGTGCTCACGACACAGAGGGACACGCGTTCTTGTGCTCGTGTCTGTAGGTTCACCTAGAATAGGGCTACACCCCAGACACAGCACGACGTGTCCTAGTTGTGTCACACGCGGACACGAACCCCGTATCAGAGGGGATTCTCCGTGCGTGCACAGCTAGTGCAAAACCCATGCACGAGTCCTAGCACCTTCGACACGACACGAGGGCAGCTCAAACTTGACACGTGTGGTGTCAGGAACTGCCCGAAGGTTCTGACCAAAAAAGGTGGTGTCTCGTGTCGTGTCCAGTGAGAACTGGACACGAGGTAGCAGGACAGTAAACCGTGGCCTCGTGCACGTGTTTGTGTCCAAATTTGGACACAAAAAATAAGCAGAATTCGACTGAGTCAAGTAGATTTGTGATCTACAATTAAAAACCTATTTTTCCATTCAATTAGTTTTTGAAATTAACAATATTTATTTCATTCAAGCATTTTATCAAACACCTAGCAATACACATAGACACGTGTCCGATACGGACACCAAACGGACACGAAATCCACCCAAATTTTGGGGACAGCTAAGGGACTCCTAGATCTAGCCCTAATGCAAAGAAAACAAAAATTTAAATTAATTTGGGGAGTTTTACCTATAGATGCAAATAGCTTGGAAAAGCTTCAAATGGGGGAATTCTTCCTCTTGATGGCAAAAGCTCCAAATTGATCCAAAGATGGGATTAAACCCCAAAATCAGAAAATAAGAGAGTATTAGGTTCTAATGCAAGAAACTAGGATTAAAAAGAATAAAAATAGATTTATGGGGATTTTTGGAAGGGAAAGAAAATCTTTTCTTTCTCCAAGTGTTGGAATAAAATAAAGAGAGGCAAGCCCTAATGAATAAGTGTTTATATAGGGTGGGGATCCCTATGTTGCTGGTCATAAGCTCAATAATTAGGGTTAGGGTTTACTAAATGGCCCATGGGCTTAAGTCATGATCAATCAAATCATTAAGCCATAAGTTATTTCATGAAACCACAAGCCATGACTTAAATTCACTTAAACTAATCCTCCTAATCCAAAATTAGTTTCTAATGACTAAAAGTAGGTTAAACTAAGTTAGACTAGGGTTACCATAGCTAGGGTTAGGTTCTAGGCTAGTCCACTAGGTCTCAACAAGTCAAAGTCAAACTAGAATTCACCAATTCATTAAATTAATTAAAAATTCAAATAAGCCAAAATGACCAAATTACCCCTAGGCTAAAAATGATAATTAAATCATTCTAATGACATGGTTAGGCTATAGGTCATGCAGTCACAAGGGTTTTACTGGCAGCACATCAAAATCACAAGTCATGACTTAAAATAAATATCAATAAATAATAATTATAATTACAAAATTTCAAAATTACCCTCATCTGGAAAACTGGGTGTTACATGAATTATTTCGTCGTTATCGAAATCATAATTTTTTTCTAAAGCATATTTGTCGTTTCGTTGCCTCGCCCAATAATTTGTGTTGCCTTACCCTCGTACCTTCTTACCCCCTACTTATTCTTAATTTTGAGGACGAAATTCTTGTAAGTTGGGTAGGATGTAAACCTCCTAAATTTCTACTTTAAATTTTTTATATAAATTTGGTATTTAAAATTTTTACGTATTTATACGTCGTATAATCGTATTATACGTCGCACACGAAATTGTCGTATGGGACATCGCGTACGAGTTCGCATTTTCATATGTCTCGTCGAGTGCGAATATGTGCGAGATACATATTTTTGTAAAAATATCTTGATTTTTCAAATAATAAATATTATTGATTACATAAAGTTATAAAATGCGTCACATATGGAATTTCCAAAAAACTTTATTTTATATCATGGAAGTTTAATAGTAATTAAAAAAATAGGGTTTTATACAAATGTTCATTTTATACGAGACATATAAATTTATTTCATTTTCGAACTTATTGTTATTAATATTTTATTATTCAAAAAGATATTTAAAAATATTTATTATTTTTGAAATCATTATTTTTGGTATTTTTGGAAAATATATTTAAAATTTATTGTGGCCATTTAAATCTCGATTTGATTTTATGGATTTAATTTAAATAGTTAAAGGATAGAATTTATACTTAAATTGAGTTTAGATTATCTAGTTTTAAATTGGAATTTAATTTGAATTTGGATTTGATTAATGATTTAAATTGAATTGTCTAATTGGGTTTAAACAAAACCTAATCCTTATCCAACTGGGAATTCCCACCTCCTATATAAGGAGAGGTACTCATCCACAAATTATTCCACAAATTTTCCATCACAACCAAGACATCGTGCATCGTGTCCGTGCCGTGTCCTCCTTTCCATCTACTATATTCTTCTATTACAAATACAAAGTTTCCTCCGTGTCCGACATGTCGGACGTAATCATGTTTCCGTGTAGCGTAGGACACCATCCATGCCACCAACCACAGCAACCTGCCTCACCACCGTTCTGTCGTCACCCCCACGGCGGACTTCCCTACACCAGAACCAGAAACCATCACCGATTCACTGCCGCCAACGTCCTAACTCTATTCCGGCCTCCTGTCATACCCTGCGATCAACCATTACAGCCACAACCGCCACCAGTATCTCCGTCAAACCCGAAGCCCCGTCTCTGCCATCGCCATCATCATCCCCGACATCGTCTCGTTGCCGCCTCCTGCACTCCGGCCCGACCCATCAACCGGCCGATACCAATTCGATCCCATCGCAGATCCGACACTCCCATCCACCTCCACCAAACACAACCACCACCGTCACCGGCGCCCATCGCCGGCGACCCAAAACCACCACCATCATCTTAAGTGGAGAATCCTCACCTGAGCGCCGCCGAGCTTCGCTCCACCTCCGTCGAGTCCAGTCAGACCCAAGTCAGAGGCCACGCCGTCGTCGACAACCGCCAGGCCGCGTGAGATCTCTCCGCCGCGTCCCAGGTGCGTCGCTACAGTCGCTGTCTTTCTTCGCCGAAGACCGGTCGCCCTGGCCTCCGCGACCCCCGCCCTGCGTGGCCGAGCTCCATCCATCAAGAGCCACCATTGGCGCATGCCGTCCGTGTCCGCAGCCGTACATCGCCTCACCGACCGCCGCTGGACCCACTTCCTCTTCCGTCTGCCGCCCCCCTCCGCGCGTAACCCTCTGACCTCCGCCACCGGCTTCGCGCCACCACCTTTCGCCGAGACTCCTCTGCGAAACCCCCAGCGTCGCACCTCCTCCGGTCGCCATGACCCGTCGCGCACAGCCTCAGGTTGAGCGCCGCCTCCTCCTCCGTGAAATCCTTGTGCCGCCGTCGATCCCCATCGGTGGACCGCCGCTCAGATCGGCCAGCGGCCGCCCGCACACCACCCCGCTCGACTTCCCGCCAAGCGCCGCCCCAGATCGTGCTTCCTCCGCCGCGCTTCATCGCTGGCGACCCCGCTGGTAAGACTCTCCCCTCTCCCTCTCTCTCCTCCCTCTCTCATCGCTCCTCTTTCTCTCTCTCTCACTGTAATTAAATTGGAAAGGAAGTTATGAGAGCTATCACATCATTAATATTAATATTAATATTAATATTATTATTCTTATTATCATCATTAATTATTATTATTATTATTATTATCAGTTGATTAGTTTATTTATTATTATTATTATTATTATTATTATTATTACTATTATTATTATCATTATTATTATTATTATTATTTCTATCAGAATTTTTATTATTATTATAATTATTTGTTGTTTTAAAAAATTTATTATTTACGGTATTATTTTAAAAGGCATACAATTATTATCTAGCTAATTTCAAAAGCCTAATATATTATTGGTTTCATATATTAAGTAAAGCTTTTGATTAAAATATTAAAGTATTATTTTTCTAATTAAATTATTTTGGCACTTTCGAGTATGAATTACCTAAGAGTATTTGATTAATAAAAATATAGATTTCAAACTCAAAATATTATTTTGACAAAATTAGAGTTTTACCTTAAGAAGATTTTGGATTTTCAAGTATTTAACAAAATATATGTTCGACAAGGTTGGCCTAAGCGATTTATAATTTTATTTATAAAGGTAATTTCTATCCTAAAGGTATTTATACAAACTTGCAATTTTAGCCAAACTAAAATTTTCTCTATCTTTCAAATAGTTACCAAAATTATTTTTACTAGCAAATATGGTTTCTAAAGTATTACAAATATCACTTTCTAAAGATAGTGTAATTATTCGTTTACTCCCAAACTCCCTTTCATTATCGTCATTGACCACGACTACTCACACGTTTCTATTTTTTCGCAAATTTAGTCCATGTTCGCATGGACCTCGGCTATTGGACAGAACATGACATCTTGATCATCGCACCACACCAGGCAAGACACCTTGCCTTTACTGTTTAAATTTCTTGCTCAATATCATACAAGCTTTTTCTTATTTTTAGCAAATAAATATTGTTCTTTCAAAACTATATATAGATGCAAATTATTATACTTTATGCAATTGGCTTAGAGTTAAGGGACTACCATAGGTTTAGGGCATCTCATAAACTGTCACGATGTGCCACGGTTGTGCGTGAGTTGTGAGTCGCATATAGCTTCAGACTTGCATATCGACCGTACATCGGTACGTACAGGCCGTACGTTAGGATATAACTGCTAATAGATTGTGTAGAAGACTTGGCAGTTATTAAGGATTAAACAGTGTCGTGGAGTCGACACATGTATAGTATCATGGGAAGAGAGGAGACAGTTATTAGCGTAGGGGCTACATGTTCAGTACACACATAGATTTGGGCCGATAGTGTCTCGTATGAGCGCTACTTACTGCCTCGGGGCCGATAGTTCTCGTATGAGAGCTACTTTCTGCCCATGGTCGATAGTGTCTCTTATGAGCGCTACCTACTACCACTCTCTCTCTCCATCTATGCTGAACACCTAAGCTCCTGCGTAGAACGTTGTCTTCTAAAGTGCATTCCACATAGTATGGTTAGGAACCTTTACTCATGTATTTTCTATTGAGCTCTTACTATTCAGTTTATGGCATGATATTATGTGTCTTGTTACGTCCCTCTGAGGACCTGGTGATCTCTCCAGGTGTGCTTTCTTGTGATTTCTGCAGGTGCTCTAACTAATGCCATGACTTGCGCTCAATTCCGTCGAGATGTTGCTTTTGGATCGTCATTTGCTTCGCTCGATCGATTCACTTTCTTTGTATATTTCTTTCCTATTTAAATTGGTTGGTAGTAGATTTGTCTCCGCCCAACGATTGTATACATGACAAACTCAAAGTTGTTTTTATATCATTTTTATCTTTGTGGATGAGATTTAGTGTCGTGGCTTTCTACATTTACAGCTTATGTATACATACGAGCCGTATATTTACTTGTATGTATACAGCTGGCATGATACGTATCTAGTCTTAAGTATTTGGGACTGGGGCGTCACACACACACACACACACACACACACATATATATATATTATATATATATATATATATATATATATATATATAATATATATATATGTGTGTGTGTGTGTGTGTGTGTGTGACGCCCCAGTCCCAAATACTTAAGACTAGATACGTATCATGCCAGCTGTATACATACAAGTAAATATACGGCTATATTTTTTTTTTTTTGGGACTGGGGCGTCACACACACACACACACACACACACACACCACACACCACCTATATATATAATACATATTTTTTTTGTATAATATATATATATATCTAATATATTATATATATATATTATATATATATATATATATATTATATATATATATATATATATATATATATTATATATATTGTATATATATTTTTTTATATATTATATTATATATATATATTTATATATATATATATATATACAAAAAAAAAAAAAAAAAAAAAAAAATTTATATATATATATATACAGATAATATATATATAGATATATATATATATAATATATAATATATATATAATATATATTTTTTATATATATATATTATATATATATATATATAGATATATATATATATATATATATATATATATATATATAAAATATATATATATATATATATACATAATATCTATATATATATATATTTATTATATAATATATATATATATATATATATAATATATATATATAGATATATATATATATATATATATAATATATATAGGGTCGTTCTACCATACATCCCCTAAAAGGATGTATCGATACATCCGAAATTGGACGTTGGATGTTGATCCAATGGTTCGATTGAATATAGTAGAAACATCATTTAATGCTGATTTAGACTTTTGACCTGTTGGTAACTTGCTTTGCAGGTCATTCTTCACTTTAATTTTTTCAATGAACACCCTAAATTAACTCATATTTACTATCTCTTTCGTCCATCCAATTTAATATTTTTTTTTTGGTTACAGGCCGTCGTGGTGGTAGTGTTGGTGGTGTGGTGGAAAAAGAAACGGAGAGAAGAAGGAAATAAGAATCGGTCCGGATCGCGTCGAACGTCGTCGAGCCCTCCTAACAACGAGGAGTACCAGCTGCGCCGAGAAGAATCGGTCCGGTTCGCGTCGGACGTCGTCGAAACCTCCTCGAACAAGAAGTAGTACCAGCGACGCCGCTCTAATTTTACTGTCCATGCAATTGTCAGAAATCTTATTTTTCATCTAATAATTTAATATTTTGTTAATAAAGCTACATGTCATGGTGGTGGTGGTGAACTAAGGAAACCTGCTTCTGAATCTGAGGTCGGGCGGATCATCTGCTCACATATTTAAAAAAAACTGTATTGATCGGATGAAATATTTTTTACTTTTCTAATGATAATATTTTCGAAGAGAATATTTTTTTGTACGGTGAATGGCCATTCTCTTTGCTTTAACATGGCGAATGGACGAAGAATGGCCATTCTCTTTGCTTTTAACACGGCGAATGGACGGAGAATGGCCGTTCTCTTTGCTTTTAACACGAAGAATGGCCATTCTCAAGGAGAATGGCCATTCTCCGTTCCTTTAACATGGAGAATGGCCATTCTCCATTCTTTGAAAATGGATAATGGACACTCTCTGTGCTTTTAACAAAGTATGGTACATTTAGGACTGGAAATGTTCAAGTATCTCATATTTTTTCACCAAATATTTACAGCATTTTTAATATCATTTACTATAGTATATCATTTAATATTAAATCATTTTCAAGAAAATTCAAATATCATTTAATAGGCTTCCACTGTATGGCTGCACAAAATTTCTTGCGAGTGTTTGAATATAATTAACCTACTATCAAAGAGAATTTTCTTACATTACATTATGCATTACACTGGCATCGACTTCATATTGATGGCATCGATGTACTGATGGCAATAAAAAGGATGAACAGGCATGATTACAATTATACTTCAGCAATAACAAGGGATGAACATGCAGGATTACAATTTTGCTTCAGCAATAACAAGGGATGAACAGGCACTGGCATCGAATTCATACTGATGGCATCAATGTAATAATTTTTTACAGAAAGCAAAACACATTACAATCAAATAAAGTTCTAGTGATCCCAGGAATGCATCCGTAATGAGGCCACCTGTAAACCCTAGGAATGCACCCAGGACTCATGAAATCTGTGATGGGCATCTGCAAATCAAAAGAATACACCAAAATATCAATATCATCTATGAAGGCCAACTGCCAATCAAATAAATGCTTCAACCAAAAAATATAATCAATTAAGTATACTTCATTCAAGTCCAATAAACTGCATAATTCCGTTACAGTAATCTCCAATCCGTTAGTAATTCAACATAGACCTGCATAATTCACAATACAATAATCCAAATAAATATCAGACCTACTCTAAATTCAAGACCATTACATTTTCAAAACAAATTACGAACTATGCACTTAGTACAAGCGAAAAGTTTAGTCTTACAATATTTCAAACACAAAATTTAGTTTGACCGCCATGACCAAAAATATTCAGAACCATATTACAAGTCAAATATTACTTCCAAATTGAAATAAAAGATTCAAAACTCAAAAGATGAATCTTAATAGCCATCTCCATCTTCTCTTCTTTTCTTCTTATTTCTTCTTCTCAAATATCTTCACCTACACCTTGAGGGACGAGATTAAGAAAAATTATAGTCAGTATGGACTCATGTATATGTAGAAATGACATCCAGAAACATAAATAGAAGTATCAAAGTGATGGCTAGCATTAAAGTGTCAATGTGCACAGTGTATTTTTACATAAGAGTTTGGGCTAGCCCATTTACCTTCTTCACGAGGGAAAGGAAAATCTTATTCTTGGTCAGCAAATTCAACCTCTATCTGGTTAATCTTATCCAGAATCAATTTCTGGTTGTCGGATATAGTCTTCATCTCTTTGAAGACATTCTCAAAGTTTGCAGCAACAAAATTGTATAGATCATCAACCCTGTCTTTAGTGTTTTTGATTCCATAAGTTGATGGTTTTCCAGATGTGATGGTTTTCTTGCAGCTGTGCCGTTTTCAAACATTCGAGTGAAGGTTAGTTTTCTCATGGGTCTTTGTTTTTATATAAACATCCCTGCTAAGCTTGGGACAGAATGTTATTAGCCATCGAGCACAAATCCTCCGAAAGGGAGAGCTGTCCTTGCAGTTGGTTTTCACGAGATGTCATTTACTGAACATGTAGGAACGTATATCCATCCTTTTTTTCTTCCCCATATAATAAAAAATTTTACTCTCTGGGATGGATGGAAAACTCATGTCCAGTAGGGTTGAGGTGTTGAGATACGTAGGCATGCAACAATTTATACAAAGTTTTTAATTGATCTTTGTATACATTTTGAGGGGTCTTGGCACCCATTGAAACACCTGTATCTCATGAATTGCATCCGTCATGGAAACATTATCAATATCTTTCATATCAAACTCAGGACTGGATCAAATCCATAAAATTCGTTGATGACAAGCAGCATTTACCCTAATCAGTTTTCCTCAGAAACACAGTTGTTGATCCTCTTCTTTTTCTTAATTTCAGCCGAAAGATTTGAGTAAAATTCTCTTATATTGTTTGGGAAGATTTTCTCAAGACAGATTTGTTCAGTTTCTCCAATGATAGAATTTAATATATCCAGGAAAGCTTCGTCTTCGACATCATCCATCTTAATTGATCTTTCAGGCATAACAGCCTTTTCTTGAAATATTTAATGTAAATCTCTTAGATTTAGAGTCTTTAAATTTTTTACCTCCTCTCCAGCCTGGGACTTATTTGATGATTTGCTCCTCTTCATTTTCCTTTTGATGAGGATTCAAAATCCTCAGAGTACGCTGATGACTCTGTATCCGTTGCCACCTTAGCCTTCGCTTGAGTACGCCTTCGATCTTCATAAGTTGAGTCTTCCGACGACTGTATCGAAGATAGATTTTCGGTCTTTGTCGAGCAATGAGTTTTTTTATTTTTTGCACGTGGCTTGGCTGCCCCGCGTTTCATCGTCGCTGCCGCCGCGTGCCCTTTGGCCTCTGCCCTAGCGACCATAATCTTGGTTTTGCCGCCCTTGCAAGTTCTGCCCTTCGGGCCTGTATCGCATCCCTTTGTGGATTCCCCTTCGGCGACGGTCGGTTTCTTCGACGGACATTTTGATTAGAAGAGGGTTTGGGAGAAGGAGAGGTTGAGAGAAGAAGGGGAAAATTCGACGTCTTATATGACCGGGAAGTGAAAAAAATTAGAATAGTTTTGAGTCTTAAATTAAATTATTACTATTATTACTATTAAGACGGTCGAATTTATTACTATTAAAATTTAAAAAACTACTTTCCAAAATTAAATTTATTACTATTTTACTAGTTATATCCATGTGAAATCACTACATAACCTTTGGTTTTGAGACCCTAATTTTAAAACTACTTTCCAAAATTAAATGTTATTACTATATTACTAGTATATATCCACGTGTTCTGTATAAATTATTGAAAAATTTGGCAGAAAAAGTGGTGGAAACATGTTTATTTAAAAAAATTGACAATATTTAAGAATGTGAAGTTTAATCTCAATATTTCATTTTCGATATTTGATTAAATTTTGAAAATAAGAAGACTAGTACTTGAAAAGAGTAAAATTGAAACACTCAAAGTTGTCCTCTATTTACTTTGTAAATAGTTAAGATGATTTGACGGCAAGATTGACGCTGGCAGCATAATCAATTCTATGACGTAACAAGTCATTGATGGGGATATCGGCGTGAATTATGGATTTGATAGTAACAGATTTGTTAATTGAAAAATATATAAGAGCAATGCTATAGTTAGCAAATGGGTGTAAGTTGTAAGAAGGTTGTAAAAGTTTGATGTAGCCGAAACCAAATTGAGTTAACAAAATATTATATTTCATTAAAATCTAGCTTCGTCGCCGGAAACATTCTCCGGCGAAGTATACAAGAGGAGGACAAAAAAACTGTAAAAAACGAAAAAAAAAAAAGAAAAAAAACAGAAAAATAGGGTCTACCCTCAC
>JANAVB010034418.1:6707519-6723780 GCA_029216955.1 Iris pallida | reverse complement strand
CGTTTGGGCTCCCAACATATTTGGTGATGCCATCTCCCGTTATGTGGCATCTGACATGGCAGATGACATAACAGCTGATATGGCAAATTTTAACCCCAAAAATTAATTACCCAATTTTTTAATGTTATGTTAATGTCAATATTAATATTAATGTTAATGTTAATGCTAATGCTAATGTTAATATTAATATTAATGTTAATATTAATGTTAATATTAATATTAATGTTAATTTAATATTAAATTATTTATACTATTAATGTTAATTTTAATATTAATTTTATTGTTAAATTTTGCTATGTCAGCTGTCATGTTAGCACCATGTCATGCCACATAATGGAATGGTATCACCCAAATATTTTGGGAGCAAATAGCTTTTTCGTAATATTAGTTTTAATTATATTTAAATTTTAAATTAACAGAAAAGCCAATGTAGATTTAATATTAATGCTACTATTAAATTTTCTCGATCAAACCTCGATACTTACGATTGTCGACCGAGTTACCGTCTTCATCATTATCAAGTTTTTACCCGAATCATCGTCCTCGCTGGGGCGTGATACCGCACAAGCCTGGGTTGCGCTTGTGCAAGGCAAGACAACAGATTTGCAATATATTATAGCTCAAATTGATAACATAAGTAGCGGAAGGAAAACGTAGTATACAACAAGAATCTCTTTTATTATAATGAACTGAAGGTTACAATGCTCTGAATAGCCCAACTTAACATGCCAATTGGCTACAACGCTCATGATCTCTCTAGCTCACAAAGGAGTACATTGTTCCATACATTATGTCTCTTTATAGCCAACAAGTAGTCTTCGGCTGAACATCTCCATATCGCAAGTCCGAACGCCAATGCGTAGCTCCTCTTGAACGCTAAGGACTCCATGCCTCGGCACGTCCAAGCCGAGCCCCGCCTCGAGCCGAACATATCCTGAACTTGTCCACTATCGTTCCCTGCGGCAGATACAGTTAGACATAATCTTAACATAAACATAGTGATCGTGCTCATCTATGTCCCATTTCGCCTAGCCTACAAGGTTAGAACTTTACATAAGAAATCATATTATTTCACTCAACCAACCAACCATAAATTTAAATATATACATAAGGGTGGCAGGCCCTGCGCCTGCACCCAGCGCTAATCTCAGCCCACCGGCCCTATCTATATGAAGGTCACGGTGTTTCGCACCGTAATGCATCTTTGGCATCCTTATGTGTAAGACTATGATCACTTCGATACGGGTTGCTAGCCCAATATCCGAAAGATCCCAAACTTACTGATATCATAGCTTATCACAACCTGTCCTAATGATGTGCACCATAAATACCATACATAATTCCCTTCTTTGAACTACTCGGTTGAATTAAGATGATGTGCACCATAAATACCATACATAAATACCAACACTGGATGGTCGCAACAATATCATAGCTTATTGAGTATATTATATTGTCATTGCTTGTCCTCCATTCGGAGTTACCGTTCTCGATAGATTTTGATATTATAACTGTTGTTAGATAGTAGAACTAGACAGCTTTCTATGTCGTTTCTGCTTTGTAGGCTGGGACGCTGTCACGCACTCATGCCCTTACTCCGGGTACGGGTCGTGATAGGGTGCACGAGAAAGAAATAATGTTGCTACCGATTCGGTTGGGACCGATAGGTCAAAATCGGCCGGGTCGATCGAACGGGAATGGTTGAATTAAGATCCATTCCACGTTATGGAATGGCTTCTCTGGAACCAAGTCCCATATTCAGCGGGTTGCAGGTGATCGCGTAGGCGACGTCAGCGCAGCCAACCAGTTGCTCGCTTGAAGCAAGTCTAAGGCGAGTGACTGACCTCCTACGCCTCGTCCCTCTTCGACGTCACTGGCATCACAAGCCATCCTGGACGTATAGCTTTGTTAATCTGGGTCCTTTCAACGCAAGTAGCTAGCTCCGATGCAAGTCCCTGCTTAACCTGTGCTGAAACCTTATGCACGACTATACCCTGTTTCCTCCTAGGCCGAAACGGTCCCGTGGCCCCGGGTTGCTGATCGAAGAAACTACCGCCTTGTCGACAAGTTGTCCATAACCGTACGAAGACATATTTTCCTTTTAGTTATTAAGACATAGCCTACATTATCTTTGAAAACTCAATCCCTTTCCCGTGTTTGTGCCCTTGCATTTATCCTTTCATTCGCAACAACATTATCGATTTACCTAGGAAGGGGGTCGAGAAGAGGAGGGTCAGCCACTCACCTTGAGTTTAATTCAGGCGAGAGAATGGATCTTAATTCAACCGTTCCCGTTGGATCGAGTCAATCGATCCCGACCTATCGGTCCGGACCGAATCGATAGCGACAATGTTCCTTTCTCGCGCACCCCGTGGACGGAGTACGGGACACGATGTAGGGACGGGGCACTACAGCTATAGACTAAGATATCGTCTATGAACACTAATATGTCGTCTATGAACACTATCTCTTCGATCCTGGTGCCGTCCCTGGAATCAAGTCGATGGTGAAAACTCTGCCTCACCGGAAAATAAAAACTCTGCCTCACCAGGAATACCAAAAATAATCCTGCCAATATGGCAGTCTATTCTTGTGTATTGCTCCTTCAACCAATCCATTCCTAGGCCAAGGGACCGATTCGGCCCGCCGCAAAAGGGTCGTTGTCTAACCCAGCTATAGTCCGTGATGGCTTGACATTGCCAGTGGCCTTCACACCCTTTCACTGCTTAACAAATGCACATGACACGGGACGATGCTTGCTATACTTCGATAGCCCAATAAAACTTTTTTCTAATGTGTTCGTACAACGACTTGACAAGCAAGGGCTACGTCAAGCCTTGCATCGAGGGAACGTGTTGTGCATGCGTTCGACTTGAACAATCAAGTTCTTTGGGTGCATAGACTTAAGCAAGAAGCAGTGAAATACGACTTAAACTACGGGACAAGCGAATGTTAATATTAATTGTAGTTCCAATTACATTTAAATAAAAAAGAATGCAATTTTAACTTTAACTAGTTTGAAGTAAATGTTAAATCAAAAACTATTTTAAATTTTAGTATTAATATTAGTTTCAATAATATTATAAATTTTAAATTAACAGGAATGCCACGGTATTAGAAACCTAGCTAGCTGAAGTCACGTTGCTCGGGGCTCGGTTAGTGTTCGTCTAAACTCGTACGTGCGAACTAGTTATTAGTAATGAAAACCAAAAATTGAATTTTAAGTTTAAAATCTAGTCGAGCTCGATCCTTTCTCTTTATCCCATCTCCCACACTCTCTCTTTCTCTCTCACTCTCTCGGATTCTCTCTCACAGGTTGTGTTCCTTACACAACAGATCCCATAGCATTAAATGCTCTGCATGCATTATCCTACACAATTTAATAATAAACACTGATACCATATCATTAGAAGAGTAAAAGTTGTCTTGGAAGTTGTAAAAAATTACTTTGTATTGTCTTCTCAATACTTTTTTGCATTAGAGATGACTTTTTAAACTTATTGTCATTTGTGAATATAGCCGCCTATGCAAGATATTGTCTTCTGTCTCATGCCACATAGGATACACAACACATAACAAGACAATAGGATTTCGTAGCATTAAATGCTGCTGCATGCATTATCCTACAGAAGAGGGCCACGTGGAGAATGCTGTTGCATGCTTCCTCATGCGTTATTAGCTACAAAATTTAATAATACATGTACCCAGAAGACGAGAAAGTTGTGTTGTTGGAAGTTATTTCCTTAAAATTATGCTTACTCCTAGAATCACTCAAGATTTTTCATGAGCCATCAAAAGAGGGCCACGTGGCGGAGTTACAAGGAAGACGAAAATGTTGTGTTGTTGCCTTGCTGGAAGTTGTTTCTTCCTGAATAATGCTTTTTGTACCTCAAAATTGCACTTTCAAACTGTCCATCCTTACGTGGCAGTTGACGTGATATGTTGATCTGGCAGCTGACGTGGCAAATTTTTTTTAAAATAAAACTAAAAATAAAAATTAACATTAAAGTTAATGTTAACATCAACATTAATATTAATATTATTGTTAACATTAACAATAATATTAATATTAATATTAACATTAACATTAATATTAATATTAACATAAATTAATATTAAATTAAATTAACATTGATATTAACGTTAAATTATTATGGAAAAAATTGGGTAGATAACTTTTTGGATTAAAATTTGCCATGTCATTAGTCATGTCAGATGACACACACTATTATTTAACATGCCACATCAGATGGGAGGGCTATATATTAGAGGGACAATTTGGAGGTACGAATATAGCATTACTCTTTTTTCTTGTATTGTTTCTTGTCCTTCGTTTCTTCAGCTGGTTTCTAAAACACTCTATTTTCTTCAATGTCGACGTCACATGGAGAAAGTGATCGTCGTGTGGAAGATTTAGTCGATGAAGAAAGTTTCCTTTCAAGAGGACTGTCAGATGATTTGAATGATGAGCAAAGTTTGGAAGATGTTAACTTAGGAGACAGTAAAGAACAGATAAAAAAAATAATGGAAGAATGCATCATAACGACGACGACGACATCAACGCAAACAACGAAATGTTATTTCGCATTACCCTTTCTAATGGATTTAAGAAATGCATTATATTTTTACATTTATTTCTCATGTTTATTTTGTTTTATTCTGTTCTTAGGGACGACCGTGAGTCTCCATTGGATTTCGATGCAGCGACGATGAAAAAAAATTACAGTCTGCCAACATTAACAAAGATCCAAAACATCTCTTAGAAGAAGATATTGTTGGCCTACAGTTCAACTCTATTGAAGAAGCAGAGACATTCTACCGAATATATTCAAAAGCATATGGTTTCAGTATTAGAAAGAACGAGGTAAAGAAAAACAAATCTGGGAGGGTGATGGTCCGTAGTTGGTGTTGTTCGAATGCGAGATTCAGACACAAGAAATACAAGAAAGCTCCTAACAGGGTTCATGAGCCAAGAAGTGAAAGCAGAAGTGGTTGTAAAGCAATTTTTCGTATTGGGTACACCGATAAAACAAAGATGTGGTTCGTCAAAAAATTTCATGTACATCACAACCATATCCTGACGAATGATTATGAAACATTTTTTTTGAGATCCCATCGTACGATATCACCCGCAAAGTTGGAAGAAATTAAGCTTATGAAGCAATCAGTGATGGGGACTGGACAGATATGGAATTTAATTGTCCAGAAGAAAGGTGGCTGGAATAAGGTTGGATGGACGAGAAAGGATTTATACAACGCTCTAGCTCAAGATATTAGAGCACTAGACGATGTTGATGCTACGACAACACCTACATTTCTTCAATCTAAGGAGGGCAGTGACCCAGATTTCTTCTACGCGTACAAGGTAGATAAAGATTCCAGATTGACCCATCTCTTTTGGGCTGACGGTGCATGTCGATTCGATTACGAATTATTTGGAGATTCACTAGCATTCGATTCTACATATAAAATAAATAGAAGTCAAATGCCGTTGGTGGTTCTAGTGGGTACAAACAATCATGCGATGACTTGTGTGTTTGGGTTTGCAATGATCCATAATGAGACTGCAGAAATATATTCTTGGGTTCTAGAAAAATTCCTAGAGTGTATGAATGGCAAATTACCAGTGACAGTTCTCACGGATGGTTGCAGATCCATGAATAAAGCAATTGAGGATTTAATGCCCAGCGTAGTTCATCGAACGTGCTCATGGCATATCCTAAATAATGCTGCCAAACATGTACACCGAGAGGGTTTTTACAATAAACTGAGTCTGCTGATTAAAAGGTACATCGCATACTTGCTACTTTACTTTGAAGTATGTTGTTGTTACAATATCACAACTTTAGTTACTGTCCATATTTTCTAAACAGGTACTATTCAGTCGAAGAATTTGAAAACCGTTGGCCGCAGATGCTAACAGATTATAATGTAGAGAACAATGAGTGGACCACTGCATTGTACAGAACGAGGGAGCGATGGGCGGACACATTCCTATGTGGAAATTATTTTGGCGGTTCTACTGCAACAAATAGATGTGAATCTATGAACGCATTTCTGAAAAGGTTTTTGAATGAGAAGCTTCCACTATGGAAGGTCCTTCAAAATTGTGACTACGGTTTGGCAGCCTTACGCTACGGCCAGATGAGTAAGCATGTCACTGATAAACTCTCAACACCAGTTGTGAATCAAACTAGCATGGCCGTAATAGAAGGTAAATTTGCCGCAATTTACACTAAAACGATGTTTATAGAGGTAAGAAAGGAAATCACACGTTCTGATGCATATACTGTTCTCCATCATCACATCATAAGATATGCAGAAGTTTGTACTGTCCAAAAGTATATGTCGCCAAACAGTGTCAACCGGAAGGTTACATTTGATCCGGCCGACAACATCATAAATTGTGAATGCTTGTGGATAGAGACCAAGGGGATTCCTTGTAGGCATATTTTTTCAGCAATGAAGAGATTGCAAATTGGAGATATTCCAAAGAACTTGATAAAATCTCGTTGGCTCAAGGATTGCAAAGAAAGTTATCTCTCCGGACCTGGCTCAGAAAGAAGATTCATCCACCCAGACAGTATTGAGAGCAGAAGGTATGGTGGTATTAATGAACAAGTTAATCTTTTTACATACTATTGTAAAAAATCAAGCAAAATTCAAGAGAGGGGAACAGAGTTGATGTCATCTGTTCTGATGGAGTTGAAAGAAATGGTGACCGATATTGGTGAAGAAGAACAAATGGTAGCCGATGCAGTTCATGGAGTGCATGAAACTTTAAAAGAGCCAAATCCGGTAGCAACAAAAGGAAGGCCTTCTCAAGGGAAATCAAGCCAGCCTACAGAAAGTCAGCCTATCCCGAAGCCTAGAATTTGTAGAGTTTGTAAAAAATTGGGTCACGATTTTCGTAATTGTAAAGTACGAAAGCGAAATAGCGGCAAAGAGCAAATGGAATAAAATGAAACGTCGTTGACTTAAGATAATATCTTTCTTATGTAGCAAGATGTTATTCACACGAGACAATTAGATACAAAATATGTTCTCCAATGCAAAAGTTTGAGAAGACAATTAGATAAAAATGGAGAATATCAATTCCAAGTTCAAAACGAAGAATATCAAAAATAGAGAAAATATGTTCTCCGTGCAGTTCAAAACGGAGAATATCATTCTCCGTTTCAAATGACACGGTGAATATCATTCTCCATTTCAAATTAAAACGGAGAATAAACATTCTAATGTGTTTTTAACACTGGGAATCTTATTCTCCGTTTCAAATTAAACGGAGAATGCCGTTCTCTGTTCAAAATTAAATGGCAAATAACATCCTCAATCGTTTTAATACTGGGAACGACATTCTCCGTGCAGTTCAAAACGGAGAATATAATTCTCTGTTACAAATAAAATGGAGAATATCATTCTCCGTTTTAATTTAAAACGGAGAATGAACATTCTAATGTGTTTTTAACACTGGGAATGCTATTCTCCGTGTAATTCAAAACAGAGAATGCTATTCTCCGTTTAATAAAACACGGAGAATGCTATTGTGGTGTCATGGTTACAATGCTAGACTTGTATTTAACAGGTCATTGGTTCAAATCTTGACTATAACAAAATTTTGTTTTATTTATACTTTTTTTGTAAGTTATGTATGGAGCCCATTTAAAAGGGAAAAAACTTTGATACAGTAGGGGGTATCAAAGTTTTGATACCCCTTTGTATGACATGTGGGCCCTTCCTGCTTTATAAAATGTGTACACATATATATACAAATAAATTTTGAGAGGTCCCACATCTCATACATAGGGGTATCAAAACTTTGATACCCCCTACTGTATCAAAGTTTCTCTCATTTAAAGTTAAGTAAAATTGAGGAAAAAACTTTGATACAGTATGGGATATCAAAGTTTTGATACCCCCTATGTATGACATGTGGGCCCCTCCTGCTTTGTAAAACGTGCAAACATATATATATACACATAAATTTTGAGATGGCCCACATGTCATACATAGGGGGTATCAAAACTTTGATACCCCCTACTGTATCAAAGTTTCTCTTATTAGAAAAAAACTTTGATACAGTAGGGGATATCAAAGTTTTGATACCCCCTATGTATGACATGTGGGCCCCTCCTGCTTTGTAAAACGTGTTAACATATATATATACACATAAATTTTGAGATGACCCACATGTCATACATAGGGGGTATCAAAACTTTGATACCCCTACTGTATCAAAGTTTCTCTCATTGGAAAAAAAACATTGATACAGTAGGGAAAAAAAACCCTCATCAAAGTTGGCAGAATTCGAAGGTGCAGATTTATTGGTATTAATGGCATATAAATGGCAGTAGTTGGGAGAGTTTGTTCTAGTCTTACTTAGCTTTACTTGAGAAGGGGCAGATGTATTGGTATTGATGGAAATTAATTGAATTGAATTGGAAGTGGCTGCCACTTGGCGCATGAGTCCGAGTTGTTCCATGCCTATAAATGGCAGTAGTGTAGGGAGAGTTTGTTCTCGTCTCACTTAGCTTTTCTTGTGGAGATGGACTCTACCGATCCTCCGCCTTGGCAAGATGCTTTCCTCTTGGTTGTCGATCTCCTCGTTCGAAGAAGCTTTGGTGGTGAAGTCCTTCAGAAGACTGAGATGTGCCTGGGTTTGGATTTATTGCCAACCTACGCTCTGTCGAAGCACCCGCACGTTGATTCGCTCGGACTATGCATGATGTTCCTTTGCCGCAAGGAGTTCCTTTGTTCGACGTGTTCCATTGGTCCGACGATGCACGGTGGTAAAGTCCTTCAGAAGAGTGAGATGTGCCTGGGTTTGGATTTATTATTGTTCCACGCTTTGTCGAAGCGCCCGTACGTTGATTCGTTCGGACTATGCACGGTATTCCTTTGCCGCAAGGAGTTTCTTTGTTCGACGTGTTCCATTGGTCCGACGATGCACGACGAAGTAATTTGCCTCAAGGAATTCCTTTTCCTCAGGGCGTTCTATTGTTCGGAAGAATGCAATATGAAGTGAATTCCTTTGCAGGTCCTTTGCCTCAAAGAAAGAGTCTTGCCAAGGTGGGGGATCGGTAGAGTGCATCTCCATGATGAAGAAGGATGCCTTTGCACGATGCTCTGCCTCAGGAATTCTTTTGCCTCAGTGAGTTACTTTGCTCGGACGATGCACGATGAAGTGATTTGCCTCAAGGTGTCATCCAACGGTTTCTATGCTCTGATGATGCACGATGAAGTGATTTGACTCAAGAAATTCCTTTGCCTTAAGGAGTTTCATTGCTCTGACGATGCACGATGAACTGAATTTACTTTATTGTGCATCATCAGAGCAATAGAACTCCTTGAGGCAAAGGAATTCCTTGAGGCAAATCACTTCATCGTGTTTCGTCAGAGCATAGGAACCTTTGGATGACTCTTTGAGGCAAATCACTTCATCGTGCATCGTCAGAGCAAGAGCAAGATGAATTCCTTGAGGCACAGAAACAGAAGCAAAGGAATTCTTTGAGAGCAAAGGACCTTGCAAAGGAATTCCTTGAGGCAGAGCACCTTACAAAGGCATCTTTTTTTATCTTGGAGATGCACTCTACTGATCCCCTACCTTGGCAAGACTCTTTCCTGTTGGTTACTGGAAGAGCCGCAGGGTTTGGGTTGATTGCCAACCCACACTCTGTCGAAGCGCTCGCACTTTAATTCGCTCTGACTATGTACGGAGTTCCTTTGTTCATGGAGTTCCATTGCTCTGACTATGCACGGAGTTCCTTTGTTCAGGGAGTTCCATTGCTCTGACGATGCACGATGAAGTGATTTGCCTCAAGGAATTCCTTTGCCTCAAGGAGTTCCATTGCTCTGCGATGCCCGTACGCAGCTCACATTCAACTTTTTCTTGATAG
The DNA here is from genome assembly GCA_029216955.1 of Iris pallida. Classification (NCBI taxonomy): domain Eukaryota; kingdom Viridiplantae; phylum Streptophyta; class Magnoliopsida; order Asparagales; family Iridaceae; genus Iris; species Iris pallida. Next base: position 6,713,884 of record JANAVB010034418.1, on the reverse strand, counting down.
TAGGATTTTATGTAGTAGTTCAGACTTTCATATATAAATAAAAGTCAAACTTTTTGTGGTTTTCACAATGTAAATGTAACTCAAAAATGATTTTATTATAAAAGACAGAGCAGAGCAAACATTATAAAAAACAGAAGTTCTTTTGAAAGCAAATTCTTAGCCCATACCAACCTCATCATTATAGTCTTCTTAGCCCATACCAACCTTGTCATATTCTCATCAAGCTCATCTTCATTCTCCTTTTCAAACTAAACAGAGAATAACATTCACCGTTTCAAAAGACACGGAGAACGTCATTCTCCGTTTAAAAAAAGGAGAATGAACATTTTAATGTGTTTTACCACTGGGAATGTTATTATCCGTTTTAAGACAGACGGAGAATGTTTTTATCCGTTCCAAAATAAACGGTGAATAGAATCCTCAAACGATTTAATTTAAACGGAAAAGTTATTCTCCGTTTTAAGATAAATGGAGAATAGAATCCTTAAACTTTTCGTGGTTTTGACAATGTAAATGTAATTCAAAAATGATTTTATTATAAAAGCAGAGCTTATAAAAGACAGAAGTTCCTTGCCCAATTACATAATTACATCATTGTTTTACAATGTCATTGTCTGGTTAGTGTTACATATTTGCTTTTAAGCAACTTCTTAGCCCATACCAACCTCATCATTGTAATCTTCTGGTGAGTTTTATCGTCATTTCCTCCCGGTATTTCGAAGGGAGTAGTCGTCAACATATTCATATAATACGCCGTGTACAAGAGGCAGTTGGGTGCCCGTTGTTGTGGGCAATTTGGAGAACAATTCATCACTTTGCTCTCATACTCCATCTTCGTCGGGCATCTCTCCCTCATCCTATCAACTTTTCTCCTGACGATAGGCTCTAAGGTGTTCTTCATTAATTCTACATCCACCTTGCACTTTTCGTACGTGTTTTGCCTCAAGGAGTTGTAGTGTGTCCAGTCGTAGGAGATAAAGTTGAATGTGAGCAGAGTATAGTATTTGATGGATGAATTAAAGAGTGGGATGAATAGCAACTCTATGTCGTCCTCTAAACCCATAACGAAGTCTACTACATCTGTTTAGATGTCTTGAAGGGCGTCGGCTTTTGCTTCTAGTTCATTGGCACGTTCAACGATGGTCTGTTTCCCAAAAACAAAACACAATATCATGAGTAATTTTTTCTGTCATTTTTCATCTGTGTACACATGTATATGGATTTTTCTGTTTAAATTCTTACAAATGTGTGGGCCATCATGAATACAGACCACTTATGTGATTGGGGCGCCGGCTTTTGCTTCTGGATCAATGGCACGTCCTTTGAACTAGACGGGGGACACCTTCTTTTAATACCTTGAATTTCTCTCAGCTTCCTTATTATTAGGTTCAGTATGCCAGCCTCCATGTCTTCATAGTTGAGTATATCTTGCAGGTCTATTACCGACAGCTCGACTGTGATTCCATTTTTACCCTCTTTCGGCGAAAATGAGTATACAATATCACTGCACATAAATTTAGTTTAGATTAAATTAATAAAGATAGATTCTCATTACATAATTGTGAAAAAATTCTAGAAAAAACAAAAGAAAAAAGGGTTCTGATACATACTCTAGACACTTCTTTTTAGGAATTACGATGTCGATTTATTGCTTCTTTAGCTCTTCATCCGCATCTTTCCAAAGTAAGAGTTTATCACATTCCCTTAGTATGATATGGTTCTTCTTTAATTCAGCCATTTTGGCGTCTCCTCGGGATTTCGGAGCGGCATTAATCTTCCGCTTTTTATTAGCCTCTCCAACTGTATTCTTTTCCAAGGGAGTAACATCTTCAACGCCTAATGGCGCTGATGGTTTTCTGAACATCTTTCCCCCGATCCTTCTCTTCTTTTGGCTTCTTTTGGAGCAGCAAGTTCAGCAGCTGCTTCAATCTCCTGATGCTGTAATGCTACAACCATGGCTTCGAGATTAACGATTTTCCCATCCTTTTCAGTGGCTTTAATATTGAATGATTCAACTTTATTTTGAAGCTCCATTTTCTCCTCAACGAGCCTTTTATTTGTTTCTCTGAGTTGCTCGGTTGTTCGCTCTGAAATAAAACAAACAACAATAAAATGTATGATGTGAATCTAACACGGAGAATGACATTCTCCGTGTAATATAATACGGAGAATAAAAATTTAAAATATAAAAGATTTTACCTTGTGCATGTACCTCTGCAATAAGAACAGAATTCTTCTTTCTCAAGTCCTCCAGTTCATGCACAGAGCCCTCCATCACAATGTTGACTGCACGTTGTTGCGCTTCTTCTACCTCGAGCTCTTTCAACTTTTCTTTGAGTATGGCATTCTCAAGGTTGGCTGCACACAACTGCGCTCCTTGTGCCTCCATCTCTTTTAACTTTTCTTTGAGTTCTTCATTCTGCGGAAGAATATCAGAATGATGTCTTCTCAAATCCTCCAGTTCATGCACAGAGCCCTCCATCACAATGTTGACTGCACGTTGTTCTGCCTCGAGCTCTTTCAACTTTTCTTTGAGTATGGCATTCTCAAGGTTGGCTGCACGTAACTGCGCTCCTTGTGCCTCCATCTCTTTTAACTTTTTTTTGAGTTCTTCATTCTGCGCAAGAATATCAGAATGATGTCTTCTCAAATCCTTCAATTCCTTTGCTGAGTCATCCATCACAGCGCCCATTTTATGATGCTGTGGTATCCGTTGTTCATCAAAATTATCCCCACCTGCTTCTTGGTGTTCTTCCTCTTCCACTTTTTCAACTTCTTCTATAGGTGGCTCATCTTATTTTTGCCCTTCTTCTTCCCCAACAGGTATAACCAGATCTTCCAATATCATCTTCGATCTCATTTTGTTGTGATATTCGGCCTTGAGAAAGTTTGAGATTTTGTACCCATTCCATGTGAAAAATCTTGGGTAATCAAGAATTGGGGCAAACTTCATTTCCACAAATTTACTATGTTCTGCAAACCAATAGAGGAACTATATTGTGCAACCTTCCAATTCGTGGAAAGCCATTGAGTAATCCCCCTATTCAGCTTTGCTTCTACTTCTCTTTATGCTATCCATTACATATGTCAGGATTAACCTTGGCCATCATATACTGTTGATGTCGTCCACACTGTCTACCAAGGCCAAGAATCTGTACGACAAATTTGAACTGCCAGACTTTGTGAAGAATACTGTTTGGCACAAGTGGAAGATTATTAGCTTGGCCAAATCATCTGGATTAACAGCGTTATCTCCGCCACGAAGCCGTCGTAACAATTCAAAGAACTTGTCTCTCACTTCCTTATTCGTGACTTCTGAGTGTTTGCCTTTAGTATTAGCCAGCAATCTTGTGAAGTGATCTCTACACAGGCTCAATGATGCTGGTGGTGTGGGCTGCTGTTGTTTTTCCTTTATCAATCTTCTGTAAGAAACATCATCATCGCTTTCTTCATTCAGCGGTAGACCGAATATGACTGCCATATCGTCGACGCTTGGCGCGATTTTAACAGTGGTGTTCAATTCAAATCATCCGATGCCATCTTCTTCTTCTGTGTAACTTACAATTAAATTATCAAGCCCTTCCGTTACCTTGGCCACTTCGGATACGTGGACTCTGTTTTGGTAGAAAATCTCGACAAAATTCCAGAAACTGGTATCCTTCAAGGAACCAATAACTGGCTCAGGTAAACTGCCAACATCTTGATTGACCTCCTCCATAAGATTTAGCATTGGCTTGAAGGTAGAACGGAAAAGTCTTGAATCCTTATTCCTGACAAATTTTTTCTACAAAACAAAAAAAACAAAAATTTAGGTCGGACAATGGCCATTCTTATGGGTTTTAACACTGGGAACGGCATTCTCCGTGTAAACTAACACGGAGAATATCATTCTCCGTTTCAAATGACACGAAGAGTGTCATTCTCCGTTTAAAATAAAACGGAGAATGAACATTCTAATGTGTTTTAACACTGGAAATGTTATTCTCCGTTTCAAGTTAGACGGAGAATTCTATTCTCCGTTCCAAAAAAAATGGCGAATAGAATTTAACATTCAAATGCGTTTTATGACGGAGAATGTCATTTTCCTTGTAATATATACAGAATTTGCGAACATAAAATCAAAGTTATACCTTCTGTTTGCAGTTCTTCTTGTACTTCTTTTTGTTTAGCAACTTTTTTCTTTTTCTTTTGCTGAACTTTCTTAGAATAGGGTTTCGGTTGTTCTCTGTCTATCGCTTTTGGATTTTCTGTAACTGGTGCATCTTCTCTAATTGGTGATGCTGCCGGTGATGATTCTGCCGCTGATGCCGACATGGTGTGAAGATTGCGAATGGGAGGAAGGTTTGAAGATTTTGGAGGAGAATGACCTAGGTTTGAGTACAGAGTGGAGTATGGAAGAAGAGGAAGAATCGAAACGGTTTTTTTTTTTGTAATAAAAGGGTTCGGGGGTGTTTTGAATTAATTAGAAGGGCAAAAATGTCATTCGATGGAAGGGCAAAAGACTCCTTTCTGCTTAATTATATTAATTTGAAGGGCAAAAATGATTCTGCTTAATCAAACAGAATCGAAGCCGTTTGGCAAAAATGTCATTACAACTCAACAAAACAAATGAACATAATACATTATGGGTTTCCATACATTAGATATAAAAGAAGAAAAAAAATCTTTGTCTTCCATATTCAATCATTTTAGATTGGAATTCTTTAGCTCTTCATTGTGCTCTGAAGTTGTAATCCATTCAGCAGCTTTGCGTCTTTCCATTCCCGCAACAAACTGCATATAACAAACATAACATCAAAAATATTGCTCTAAAAAGTGTAAATTTTTGACGACATATTTTCAGACTTACATTGCGAGAACGGTAGTGTAGACTACATCGGTCTTTCATGAATACAATTACAAAAATCCCACAATCAACAGAATTGCCTTGGCGGGGAACATAAGAAGGACATTTTATTGCAAAAGTAGAAAAGCTGAACCTAGCATCTCTCAACTTCAAAATCTCTTCTTCGAGAAAGAGATCCAAATTTGAAAGCTACAATTACCAGAATACAATATGTATTAGTATACCGCGTATCTTATACCCAATTCATAAAAATTGATGAATATGAGCTTACTATTTCTTTTATGACTGTTTGTTTTGAATCAGATCATCTTTAGATGCAAGTGAGTCCCAAATTTCAACAGTCCTTTTTTTAACTAGAACTCTTGCAAGAGTATAGTGTCCGTCCAAATGAATAGGTATATATATATGAATCAGGATTAATTAGGTAAAACAAATTAGTAAATTTTCAAAAAATTAGGATTAATATTTAAACAGAAATACATTAATACCTCATTACAAATGCTTAAAGATCCCATGTAATCCTGAAAATATTTGTACTTCTTTCATATTTGATGAAGCTTTTTGTCGGATGGAGGTAACATTTCTTTCTACATACACATCAAATAATACAATACGAAGGACAAACAAACGAGAAAATTGTTAATGCATATGCATTGAAGAATAAAATGCTCACTCACCGATATCTTTATTGGTAAAAACCATACATTAGCTTTATTGGAGGTTCTTTTCCGTTCCTCCGCAGTGAGAAGAGCAGAGACAATGCCTACAATCTGAATAAATCATTAAAAATGTAAGCGATGGAATCAAAGTAAACATAGATGGCATCTAAGAAGAAATATACTCTCTATACATACCCCATTGCTAATTTTCGTTAAAGGAGCTAAGGTCTTCATCTCAAACCGAGACACATAGTTTTTGTTGCAAGATGATATTATTTCTCTAAAAAAAGAAACGAATAAATTAGGAGAAAAAACTGCTGGAATTAAATCAAAAATCATATTACTTACTCGTCAGGTCTATCATCGGCAAAAATATAGTCGTAATAACTTGAAGAACCACTAGTACAATTGCTAGGCTTCGAGGTTGAACCCCTTGTTAAACTTTTCGATGGTGTGACCGGATGTAAATTTCCACGCATTCTTTTAGAAGAACTGTTAAAGTCAGTTTCTTCTGTAGGGGATAATGCGAGCATTCGGTCCAATGCTTTACTACGAGATTGTAGCTCCACGTCCTCCTCATCGAAAGAAGATTCAACGGAAACCACCTTCACATTATTAAATACTCCAGATAAAGATGCCTTCATCAAAGTTGAAGATTCTTCAATCCTCTCAAAATGCCGAGATAAATTCATTTGTTCAATTTCTAATGAACAAAGCTTAGAATTGATCTTTACAACATCAGCTGAAATCGTCGACAGATGTTCTTCAATCTTGCACAACATACGCCGAATGAAGGTTTCATTTGGAGCTGGCAACCAATCTTCTACGTCTTCTATATTTTCCACCACACGAGTAGACAT